>JAPDSC010051357.1:39333-66030 GCA_026290005.1 Latrodectus geometricus | reverse complement strand
AAATTGAAAATTGGCTCAAAATGTGTTTTTTGACAATCAGTTGAAATAGAATAAAAAATCAATAATATATATTTTCCGATAAGTTTCATAATGCTGGGTTATTTATCTTTTCAAGTAAAGTAAAGTGAAATACTTTTAAGCAAAATCAATAATCCTACACTTTTCCAATAAATATTTGTGTTTTCCTATTTACCTTTTCAAATAAGGTTTTATTGATAATTTACACATCTATTTCAAACTTTACGATTCTGAGAACTATTGTAAAGTTTTAAATTTTTGTTGCATAAATGAACTTTGTTCAAATGTATTTATGATGTAGCATGTATTATATATTTTATTTATTAATTTTACTGACCAAACTATTCTTATCTATAAGTATATATTAGACAGAGTAAATATTTTTTTTTATTTCACACAGCTAATATACAAATTACAATGTATCTATATGTATTTAAGTGACAGGAATTCAAATGGAGTGTGTTATATAGAAAGATTATTTATAATTTTTTAAAAAACTCATTAGTAATATAAGTCCAAATATTTTATATTATTCTATAACTTACTTTTATATATTTAAGAGAATGTTTAATATGTAAAATCTAATATGCAGTAATTTAATTCAACTTAACATTAAGTTTAACCTACTTTTTTCTTAAACTATAATGTCTTTTGATTGATTTAATTTGATTTATATTGAATTATTTTTTAATAAATCATCATCAATATTGGCAAGACAGCCCACTGTGTGCCTTGGCTTTCCTTAGAAGCTTTTCCAATCTGTCTTTCTCCCATCAATTGATCTCCAATTCTTTACTTTTAGGATGGCAAAGTCCTCTTCCACACAATTTTTCCATCTCTTTTTGGGACTTCCTCTTGGTCTTTTATTAGAGGGGGTTACATTAAAAACTTTTAATGCTGTTCGTTCTGGGCTCATTCTAACTACATACCCTGCCCAATCTCTTACTGCTTAGTTTTATAGACTTGATAATATAATTGTCATCAAAGATCTTATATATTTCAAAATTGTATTTTTAATAAATAATTGCAATAATTTATATTTGTGACTTGATGTGAGTGCTATTTTTAAGTCATATTATAAATATTTAACCATCTACTGAAGAGCAAAAGTCTTAAATCTTTTAGTTCTTATAGTAGTATAAATCTAATGTTGTTGATTGCCTTGGTAAAACAACAGTTTCAACTATGCAGACTTAAGACTCTTAAACTATAGAGTGCAATATCTACTTTTAATGAATAAAAATTTAATTTATGTAATAAGCAAAAACTTATTTTAATTTTTCTCATTAATTAAAATCACGAAATCATGATTTTAAGTAATGCAAACTCATATTATTTTATATAAATTATAATAATATATTATTTTTATTTTTATCTTTTTATGTTTTAAGCGTTTATCATACCATTTGAAATAACACTTATAATGTTTAATTAGCATATAGTTTAGCCAATAGTAATAAAATAATAATAAAGTATAATAAAAATTAATAAAGTCAAAATAAAAATATCCATGTAACAGTTTTGTATTTAATTCTAATAACAAAGTATAATATGAAAAATTATCATAATTCTATTTTTAGTTTCTATCTAGCTGTACAAGGTATCCTATATTTGTGTTACATTATTTGAAACAGAATTTCCGATATATGTATATAAAACTGAGACTAATGTTGTCTGAGGACACCCTTAAGCATTTAGGAAAGACTTAATTTTCCTGCCTCTAGAAGACCTTAATGTTCATTATTATAGATTGCTGCACTAAAGCATGTGTTATTTCGATAACGATAATGGTCAACTACTTTACACAAATCGACGTTACTCTCGGTAAAACTTCTCAGACTATCGGTAAGTGAGATAAAGTTATAATCTGTGTCATGAAATCAATAAAATGGAAATAAGGTAATTTAATTTATCGAAAACCTTTCGAAATGAAGATAAGAATAAGAAGTACTTGTATGTCTATTTTTAGAATAAAAATAACATATATATATATATATATATATATATATATATGTACAATATCACATTTATCGGTATCGTAATTTTTTTCATTACTATATTTCCATAAACAATAAAAATGTATTTCCTATTTTAAAACTAAACAAATGCGTCAATATCATCAATAAAATTTACGAAAAATTTATGGTTTGAAATGATTTTATAACTTCCAAGTAAATCTAAACATGTGCACTATGAGATTAAAATCATAAGAATGCAGAAACCATGAGAATACCATCCTCCACTGCAGATTCTAAAACTCTAAAGAAGTAGAATTACTATATTAAAAAATTTATCATTTTTAACGCATTAAGATCATTACTAATTACATTAAATACTAACTCAATTTTCCAACATTAATAAATAGATATTGTTTTTCATTATGATTGGTTTTAAGAAAATTTTAAAACAAAATTACCTATAGTGTTAGATATACATATGCCACATTTAGTTAATCAATATATAAAATATGAGAATATATTTAACGATGAATGAATTGAAAAATCGAGAAAACAACGTATTTTTCACCTTTTACAAAAAGGCTTATTGTTTTTTTTTTTAATTTAGCAGAACTTTTGAACTTAAAGTTGGCAAATTCCATTGAAGGTTCGAATGCAGTCATATAAAAAGTTTTAAGGAGTAGGAAACAGAAATCAGAATTCTTGTTTTGGAATCAAAGCAGTAATTCAAACACTATTTACCAAGAGAAAGATTCACGGCATTTCAGATTATTTTCAAAGTAGAACAAAGACTGTTTCAAATGACAAAATTACTGCTTCAATTGACAAAAAAGCCAACAAAGACTTTTTCTTGATCTGAGCTTGCTCCATGCGCAGAAAATATGAAAGTTTATGATTGAATAGTGAAATGCATTTTAAGAAACTTTTAATTTTTTTCCAAAATTTGAGAAATTCATATAGAATATTGTGTGAAAAGAAGATACATGACAATTTTGGATTGAAAAAGGACAATATGGAAAAGTATTGGAAAAGAAGAATCACGATATACCGCATTTTCCACTGATAGAAAATATTGAATTTGATAAACTCTGCAAAGCCATAGATCTATCTTGCCACTGTACAAGAATCTGGAGGGAGTATCATGATATGAGAATTCTTTTGCTGCAATGTTAAAGCTGTCCTGATGTTTCTATTGCTTCTTATTCGTCCACTGCAGAATGATAAACCAAGAGCCATTAGATACTTAGACATGTTGGCAAAACAAGTGCACCCTGTAATGACGCAATTTTATCATAATGACGGAGAAAACCTCATTGGTGATAATGCGACTATACCATATACTAGAAAGATTACGACTATACCATTAACCAGAAAGAAAATGGATCTCTGAACAAAAATCCAACTTACAGAATCTTCCCTGATCACTGCAGAGATGGAAACTTAAATCCATAGGAAATATTTGAAATATGATGGAAAGATCCAACAAGTATTACGCTTCTTTATCATCTAATTTATGAGATACATAAATTTTACGTTGACAACTCGTAGATGTACTTCAAAAGAAGAAACATCAATACATTGTCAATGAAGCTCTTGGCTAATTTAAATTACTTTAGTTGAAAAGAAGTGAAAGATTCTGATTGAGAATTGGCCTATGAAAATTTAAGACATTACATAAAATATGCTAGCTATTTAAAATAATTGAAATGTCATAATTTGTGACGCTGTAAAGAGTAAACAATGCAAAATTATAAAACAGAACAATTAAACATGTTTCTAGTTAACTAATACTGTGTACCGTTTATTTATATAGATATAAATATAAATCCAAAAATAATAAATGAAATTGACAATAATAGCTGTTAAAATACCGAAAGAATTTGTAAGTGAATCAACAAATCCCATGCAACAAATCCATCTTCTACAAATCCCATGCTCATTTAGACCATTATGGACGTACTTGTTGCTTTAAACGGTTGTTGAATTTTATTCCTAAGACCCTAACTTCAATATACATTTATTCAACTGATCTTTATGAATATATTTTTACTTTGATAAAATGTTATATTTGATGAAGAATTTTAAAAATAAATTTACGATCAATTAAATTAACTTTTTTTAAATATAAGTAGGATTCAATGTGATTGCAAATCCATCATAGAACTATTCGAACACACTTGTGGATTTTGTCTGTTGAACTAAACTAAAAAATTGATACTATTTGAGTATTCAAAAATATTAAGTCGAGCCATAATCTTCTGCGTAAAAGGTTTCGGATTCGATTCCTTTCCTTCTATTCTTGAAGAAATGAAATAAAATTAATATGTAGGAAATAAGAATAATAGTAGGAAAGCTATATTAAGTAGGAAAGATCTTGAGTTCAATTCCAAAGACAATTTAAACATACTTTTTCAGTAACTTAAGATAATCTGAAGATAATTTAGTTTATTAAACAAAATTATCAATTATCTTAAGAAAAATCCAAAACAAAATTGTAAAAGTTATTTCTAATCTTGCTTTTAATTTTGAGTAATATCTAAAGTTAACTTAAAATATTGAAAAGAATATCTTATGTTATTGAAAATGTGTAACAAAATTAATCTTTTATACATGTAAAATTTTGTGTTTGCTATAATATATTTTTTTTAACATTTTATAACGAAATTCGCAAAATTATGCTTTAAGTATCAATATCAAAATGAGATGTTGTTAACTATTTCTGCTGCAAAAATTCTGAAACTCTTAAGATTTTCAGGAATAAATTCTTTTGTATTATTGACTTAGAAAAAATATCTTATCTTAATTAAAGTGGAATTACTTTTGCAGACAGCCGTTATTATTTGAGCGTTAAAAGCTTATCCTTTTATTTGTAAGATTAATAATTTCTTTTTTTTTTAACGTCGTGATTGGGTAGAAAAAGACGTTTCTAAAAGTGTTTAAAATATATTGGGTAAAACAGAAGTAATTATCTTTGTTTTTTAAATCAAAATTAAATGGTTTTATTTTTTAGATAAATATGGGAATTTTTCCGTCCTCATTAGTTTCTAAAAAAACAATTTCTATAAATTAAAAATGAATTTTTTTAATAAATTTTTAAATAAATAAACTTTTTTAGCCTTTGAATTCTATTTAGTCGTCATGTAAATTAAATACTTCATTTAAAATATCTGTATTATAAAAGTTATCATATATTTTAAAGTAACTTAAACTTTGTATTGATCAGGTTTTCCACAGGTACTTAAGCAATTCTCGCTTGTTCATGAAATGAACTAAAATTAAAATTATTTTAAGAAGTGTATTGTTTTACATGCTGTGTGCTCTGATAAATAGCAATATAAAATATTCTTTTTAACAAATCGTTATTCTGTTATAGTTTCCAATACATCTAAAATATGTGCATAAATGATAATTACTTAAATTATCACACGTAATTTAATCATAAATCAAGGGTTCAATAGAAAAGAAAATCAGTAGGTTGGAAAAAAAAGCCTTCTGATGCAGTAAATATTTTAAAATTTGATCTTATACATAATTATGTGGTAGATGACTACTATTTTTAGAATAAATCTTTATTCCTAAAATTATAGAAGTTTAACCAAATTCTTTTCATGTTAAGTTTTACCTTTGAGTTCCTTAAATACAATTATATATGTTGTTCAAAAATCACTGTTAATTCTTTTATGGAAATTTTTAAGCTGCTGTTAATAAAAGATTTTTAGAAACTTTGTCCATATTCTGGAAATTACCTTCGAGTAGTCAATATATGTAGAACTAATAATAAAAAAATTTTGATTTTGTTTGAGTTATGTGTATAATAGTGAAAGATTAAAAGCAATAATTAAGATAGAAGGAAAATTGAATAATTAGTCATTACAAAATGCAATAAAATAGCTAAAACATTTTAAGTCTGAACATTTTTAAATTCTTCCATCTCACCAGATAATTTAATTTTTAACATCAATTGTTGGTATTATATGTGTTATAACAAGGAATCATAGGCAAGGAATATTCAAGGGTCTAGATAATTTTTGATACTGAATATTTAACAAAAAAAATTAAAATTTAACACATTTAACATAAATAAAGTAAATAATATGAATAAAGTCTGGAAGATATAAGATATGTTTTCTTTTATTTTCTAATTATAATAATATTTTAAGATTTCAAAGATTTTCAGGACATAACGAAGAATATTTGTAGACAGATAAAATTCTGGGAATAGCATTTTAAAATGCAATGCAATTGTTCTTTTGCAATAATTTTGAATCATTAAGCAGCTGTTTACTTACAGAATTAGACATTTGAATACACTAACTAATATTCACAGCAGCGTCCTCAAAACAAAAAAAAAAAAAATTATAAAACAACCCATATAATATTTTTCAGTAGTATGGATTATTAATTTTCAGATTTAACTTTCATTTCAGTTTTGCATGTATTTTTAAATGAGGATAATAATTTCAAAGGTATATAAAATGGCATACAAAAAATTAATTTATTATTAACAGTAACAAAATATGTTTAAAATGAAAGATAATTATTTTTTTACTTTTTTATCAAATAACAGCCAATTCTGCTTTTTAACATACATGAAAAATAATGCATTTTTGGTGGATATATGCTAAATTTTTATACAACATATTTGTACATAAATATCAAAAGCCAATAACTCAATATGTTGATAACCAAAACCTTTGAACTTCATAATTTAATTATATATAGTATCAATTATAATCCCTTGTTCTAATGAAACTCCCACATTTTTCTTAGAAAGTTACAATTTCTTGTAATTTTAAAATTTTGCTTATTGCTTTATAAACTACTGCAATCCATTTTTTTTTATTTCAGTCTTTAAATATTTTATTATGATAAATGCTCTTATAATACAATTTATTAATAAAATAATAGTTCAAATATGAATTATTGTGTTGTTTTAATAACTTTTCTATTCAATGAATTCTCTACTTAAATTAATTAGTTATATATAAATCTAATAAAACTAAATATGTTGGTACTTTTATAGAAATTAATGTAATTTCAGGACAATATTGATAATAAACATATACATTAGTATATAAAATAAGATAATTTGATCAAAGGATAAGACAACTAACAAATAATGTAAATATTTTAAAATCTAATTTTTATATACAAATAGCTTTAAAAATTAATATTTATTTGAAATATTGTGGAATAAGTGATGCTTTTAATCAATATTAAATTAATTAATTAAACTAATACCATTAATTAAGTTAATAATAATTTAATATGACATAATTAATGAAATATAATAAAAATATTTTTGCAGTGATCATGTTAATAAGTATATTTAAAATATAACAGCAATTTGCATTTCATTATTTCATTTAAATAAAATATTGATCAGCTGAATGTATTGAAAATGTAAAGACTTTCCTTAATCCAAACTTATCAATGATTTATTGGAATAGTTTAAAATTTTGAAGTTGATCATCATTAAATTGAGAAATTCTAAAAAATTAGGTTTTATCAAAAAATTAGTTTATATACTTGCATATCTTGTTTAAATTGGTATATTTAATTTTTTAAAGAAATATGTTTCTTTTTTTTTGGTTTGTTTTCATTATTTCCACAAGAATTATTTATGTTAATAAATACTTTATTTCGGAAAGTATTTAGTTATTGTAAATATTACACATTATTAGAAAATAAATTTTTCACGATTAAGTAGTGATATAAGAGTTTGCATTAATAAGATATAAGATAAAATTCATGTGAAAATAAATTTCTACTTGTTTATCTTTATTTTACTTAAATTGGCTTTCATACATGTTAAAAAGTATTTTTTAATTGACAGAACAATTTTCTGGTATCAATATTAAGTTTTATTTATACTGTTATATTTCACAATAGTTTGAAATAAATTTTAAATAAAGATTGTTACAAATGTAATTAATCAGAAAGTAATAAGATAGATAGATAGATAGATAGATAGATAGATAGATAGATAGATAGATAAAGATAGATATAGATATATAACTGTTGAATGTATATATAATGTATTAATGTGTTTATATAATATCCAATTACCCAAATTTTTATTCTTTTTTTAAATATATTAGATTAAATACATTTGCTTTTTAAATACTTCAGTTTAATCAATTTAATTTTTTTTGTTTCATGACAGGACTTTTGAAGTAATACTTTAAATTTAAAAATGATCTTAGATCATTATGTAAAGAAATATTCTTACATTTGTCTCTGAATATAATGCGATTTTTTCTTTGATTTAAAGATAATTCATTAAAATGATTCATTATAATGAACTGATATTGTTTGCTTTCTTAGATGATTAATTTGAAAGTTTTTTGTCCAATGACACAATTTAAAAAAAAAATTAAATCTTTTAAAAATTAATTACTTTTATAGAATTGAAAAAAAATTCATGTTAAAATAAAACATTTCAATGACTTTAGTTTTAAGTTAAATTATTAAATACAAGATTTCTTATTTTGATTAGGAAACTTCTAGAAAAATTTCTAAAAGATTTTGTCAACAAATTAAATGAACAAATCTTTATTTTACAATCCCTCTTGCAAAAATGAACACATTCATTTGATGTTAATGATTATTTACATATTAATTAAAATATTGTTTGCAACATCATATAAAAGAAATAAATATTTTGCACAGAAATTCAAAGAAAAATAATTGCAATTGCTTATGAATTACATATAATGCTGGGAAAAAAAGGCTTGAAGTCAAATTCATTTACTAAATGGAAATACTAAGAAATGTCTCAGTTTTGGTCTTGTTAGCTGTATTATATTCTTGTTAATCTATGGATATCATAATGGTTAAAGCAATTTTAATCTCAAAAGTTATGTCTATGATGTTCATATAAGATGCTCATGGCCTATTATTCTCTTATTTGTTCGGTAAAAATCATTTCATTCATTAAATATAAATCATTTCATCATTTCTTCATTAAATAAAAATTATGCATTATGGATTTTTTAAAACTTCTCTTTAAACTGTGTGTGTGAGTGATTTTATATTCATATTATAGCGATTTTCTCTTTACTTAATTTTGATTTTCCATCTAGCTTACATTTAACATAAATGAATTATTTCAAGGGTGATAAAAGTTGACATCTTTTTCATTCGAAAATGCAATATATTTATTATTTTTCAAGAATAAAAATTAGATTCAAAATGTAAATCAATTTATTTTTAGAAAAGAAATACATAATTAAAAATATAAATGAAAATGATGAATGCAAAATCATTTTTCAGTTTTTTTTAATTACAAAAGAAATTAAGAATCAAGAAATTGGTATGATGAAACATTTTTCGGAATTAATAATAAATGCACATGAAAGCCATTCATCTTATAATAAACCTTTTATCTACAAAATCACTTTACTGGATTTTCATATAAATAACATACTTCTAAGAAATAGCTTCTTAGAGATATTTATAGTAGGATAATACATATATAAGAAATAATATACAAAGTACATGTTTCACAAATATATACTTTGAGATATTTGTTAAAAAAGGATTATTGAATAAAGTCATGTAAAATGCTAGCTTATTGTCAAATGATAAATTTTACACAAAATATTACTTTAATGCATTTTATTACATACAATTATCAAATATAATATTAAATATAATATACAATATTAAGAAGATCTAAAACTAAATATTAGACCGTTGTGGATGTAGTTTATAATAAATTCTATTCACCATGTTTTAGACCTTGTACTTATCATTTCTTTAATGTTATTTTTTAATTAAATAAAATTTCTAATTAAAAATAAGTTTATACGTGTTTGATAGATTTTGTGTTATTTACTTATTATGTGCACACAAGTTAATTTCATAGTTTTCTTAAACAATACTGCAAATATATAACTAAATTTTAAAGATATCATTTCAAATTATGAAAACATTAAAAAACACAGCATGGAAGAATTGCATAAAAACCACATAATTGATATAGATATGAAAAGAATTGATTAATGATCACAATTTTTAAGGAACTCTTAAGTACATATTTATAACAACATAAATAATTATAATTTTTAGATATATAAACTTTGAAAATTTATAATTTTTTTAGTTTAAAATTATCATATTATGCCTAGTTTAGCTACATTTAAATTGCTTTCTACTTAAATATAAGCTGTACTTCCGCTTCAGTCGGATTAACTGATAATAGATACAAAATTAAGTCTTATAAAAACTTTTTTGAGCTTAAATAATTAAGATATCTTTTAAGATTAGGAAAGTACATTACTTATATTAAATATATTATATCTTGTACTAAAATAAGATTTGCTACCGTTTACATTTTCCATTAAGCACGTTATAGACTGTAATTCTATCCCGAAAAGGATTTTGGGTAGTTATTTAAATTTTAAGTTCAGAAAATGAATTTTTTTGGGCTTATATGGAAACATTACCATATAGTGACAAACAGGTGAGATATATCTCTCGGAAAATGTCAACAAAAACTACAATCAACTATTCCTAATATAGTTGTTTTTTGTTGACATAGATATACATGTATGTATTACTAACATGTTACGTCTCATTTAGTGTTAGAAACATATAGAGTTTATCATAAATGCTGAAGACTAATTTAATGAAAGATTGATAGTTAATGTTACTGTTCTTAGAATCAACCAAATGTCAGCAATCAAATACCATTATGTTTTGATTTATAAAAGCGCTATTTTATTGGAAGGATTTTTATTGGATTCTGCAGAAGGACTAATTTAACTAAATTGAATAATGTTTTTGGATATTTTTAATCAATATGTTTCTAAGACTAATTTAAGAAAGTACAAAAATATGGCTTTTAGAAATAAAAAAAAAATTAAAAATTAAAAAATAAAAAATAAAAAACTATGTCAATAACAAGAAGGACTGATTGCTCCTAAGAAAAGAAACAGAACTGAATTATTGAGAGAAAACATTTTTTTCTTGCATTGGAATCGCAAAACAAATTAGTGGGTTAGCAACTTCATCTAGTGTACGAAAAATGTGTTTCCATTATAAAAATATTAAATTAGTGAAACATAAGGCAAAATCAAAATTACGCATACAAGAAAGATTATTCTCAAATACTAGTTTGTCTGGTAGAAAAAATTATTAATCTACATTAAAATTAATTGTTCTTTTACTAAATATTGATTGCGAAAATGTAACTTTAAGAAACGATTAAATTTAATATACATCCTTCTATTTATAACAAAAAATTTTATAACTTAAATATTTTCATTCTGTTTTTAATAAGTTCTTTATTAAATTACTTTTATTTAATGGATAAACATTTGTATTTAAATAATAATATATTCTTTACATATTTATTGGTATACATTTTAGATTAATAAATTCTATAGGCCAACAAAGTTTAGAAAAAAATAAAACATTTAATAAAATATTTACAGTTTTGTCCATTACTGTGGTTTTATTTTGTATTTTGCTCATTATTATATGTATAAATGATTTCATTGCCTCAGTTTAGTAATAAATTTTATTCATTTTCAGCTATGAAACAGGATTCCATTTTTCATATTTATCCTTCCTATTTTTTTACTTATTTTCTCCAATTAATGATTTTAATTAATTCCCTTTTCTTTATTTCATGTAAAATTCAAAAGCAAACTTAAGAAAGTACTAAAATATGGTTAAACATTTCACATTTGACTTTCACAATAAGTCTTAAAAAATCGAGGCCAAACATAACGTTACCCTCAATCTATTGATTTATAAATTAAAAGAAATAATGCAAGACTATTAATTGTAGCTAAAGGATATAGAATTTTTAATATCAAGTAGTCAAATGAATCCACGGTATTCTTGCTAATACTTAATCTGATTGAACTCGTTGTCCTACTTTGGAATTTTATGCTACAAAAAGCTTGAATATTCACGCAGCCTAAATTCCTTAAAATTCTCACAACAGTTAGAATGGTTTGATCAGCAGGATACGAGATAGCAGAGAAACATTGCTGGTACTACCTTACTGCTATTCATTCGATATATTCACGTTTGTCATAAAATTAACAAAGCTTTGGAGAATTGCCCCATAACTGAGAGTATCAACATAATACAACACCAAGATGTCTCTTTCATAGTATTTTACGTGAACAGAAGTTACATTCCGTATATTTGTGTGATGAAAGAAACTCGATATCAATCAAGTTGAATTGAGACAATGTGACTCTATTTACATGATTTGCGTATCGTCCGCTGTATTTAACCAATACTAGAATACAAACTTCGGGGTTTGAACTGAGGTCCTTTACATTGGGAATCCCAAGAGATACCATCATGTCATGTTTAGTAACGTGCTTTACATGAAAACCATAATTTCCCTCTCTGCTAATCTTTAGTTTCATGAGTTTATATTGTCAGATATCACGAAAACACATCTAGGAAAAACAAATGCACATTTTTATCATTTTATTCTTTGCTTTAATTTCTAAAATATGTTTTCATCTACTAAACAATCATACTCTAAAATTCTGTAAATCATTTTTTCCTCATTTTGTTCTACCTTCTATTTTTTCTCATTTTGTTCTACCTTTTGTTCTACCTTTGTTTACCTTAAATAGGAATACTTACTTTATACGTTGTTCATCAGATAGTGCCCAATGAGGCATTCAAAAACGCATGTTTATTTTACATTTTTATTCACCATCTTTCTGATATATCAGTAACCATTCTAAAATTGGCAAAGAACTATAATATGTATTTATTTGTGTAATTTACCGTAACGGAATCAATTTTTGAAAAAGTTAAAATTATTGTATTTTTGTTAAAAATTAGACTGAGTTAGACAATCATTCCATATTATTTTGTTTAATTGAAACAAATTTTAAAGCTTAAATATTTTTATGACTTAAATGAATCTTGAAATTGTTGTTTAATGAATACCTTGTAAAAAAGTAAAGTAGATTGCTTTAAAAGTTTAATTAGAGGCACACTTTTCAATTGAATATTTTGTCATTTTCCATGTAATACATGAATATAATTACGGATATAAATATCGTTATAAATAAATATGTATAATAGAAAAAGTCTTCATATAATCTAAACAGTCAAACCCAGTTGAATCGTGTTTTTCATTCCAAGTACGATCATAGAGGACATAGAGTGATAAAGCAAGCCACTCAATATTACATAGCCTTTTGAATCAAGCGTTTAACGATAACAGTTATTATTTGAAGATCTTTAATATTTATTTACAGTTATGCGTTGTGTTTTTGATAGATTTTAGGTCAATTCCAAAGCAAATATGCATTTATATAATCATAAATTTACATCACCAATATCTACCCTTTGTAATAATTCATATCAGAAATAAATACTTTCATTGTCTAAGTTAGCTCATTTTAAGTTAGCTTCTCACATAAAAGCTAAAAAAACAAACAGTTTTAAATATTGGAAATTTGTTTTGCATTAAATTATTTTTATCTCTTTATTCTTTATATTAGGATTTTTTCCTAAATAAATTATAATTGTATTAACTTCATAGATACATATGTGTTTTTAATGATAAAAATATAGACAATTATTATAATGCTAAAAAGTAATTATGTTTTTAATGATGAAATAGATACAATATCCATATTTGTTTGTTTTTTTTACCATTGGTAAGATATTATTTCAAACATATTCATATAAAAGTTTGGTAATTTATAAGAAATTCATAAAAATAATTTAACCTTACGATACTTACCTTAATTCTGAAATTTAAATGTGAATCATAAATAAATATTAATGCATATTCATATTAAAACTCTTTATTTATTTCCAGAATAAAAAGAAATATATTTTTATTGCTATTGTTGTAATTTCTGACCCCAAATTTTCGTGACAAAATCAAACAAACACCATAAGTCCAAAATCGTTTATTAAACTAGAAAGAAAGAGGTTGAACAAAATAGCTTGTTTAATTTTGAAATCAATGCAATTTAAAATATACATTGTGAAGACTTACCAATGCTTCTCAAGTCCTGCTGTGCTTTCTCAAAGTGGCGAAGAAGGTGTCACTGGGTGAGGTACGTTGGGAGCTCAATGTGTGAAGGACATTCAATTATTTCCAGTTAAAGCTGAAGCGCGGTTCATGCGAAACGTAGTTCATAAATCGACCTTCTACATCAGATGTTTCAAGTATTATGTCATTCAGAAAATACAGAAACTACCCCCTGTTATAATGATTTACTTTACTAAAAGCTATAGAATTATTAAGCATTTGTTGGCAATATTCTCATCAAACTTCGTTTCTAATACTGTGTTGAAAGTAAATTTTATGAAATTTCTTGCTTTTTAATGATATATTATTTGATAAATATCATCTAGAGTGAAGATATTTCAGGATGAGCAAAATGACTTTTCTAACATACCCAGTACTTTTCTAACATACTTTTCTAACATAAGTTGGACTGTTTTCACAACTTTTGATAGAGCATAATGAAGAGCACTATAGGTTTAATTGGTTTTGAAGCATTTTCGCATACCCCATTTATTTATTTCAAGGACATTTTACACACAGTGAGAGGTACTCAGGGATCAATACTTGAAGTATTTAAATTCTGAAACCTGTCAAATAATCAAACTGACAGATATACAAGAAGAATATTGAAATACAGTATCTTTCTCCCTTTATTTAAAAGTAGCTGAGATTGGTTGCAGAAACTTTTGGGATAAATGTATGTTACTCTACCGTTAGACTATAGTGAACCATAGATAACTTCGATAATATTAATACAAAAGCACATAGTACATAATAGTAGTATTTTCTGTTATTATTTTTATTGTGCAAACTAATAGGTAGCATAAGTAAAATATTAGTTTGGGGAAAATAAATTCATTATTTTTACGTGAACTATATGTAACTTCTTTCAGATTCACTTTGTAAAAAGGTTTAAAACAGTTTTCATGTAGATTTTTGGGTCTTGTGCGAAGCTACGACTGCAGACATGCTGTCAAGTTTGATAATTTTTGATATTTTATAGACACTCTCGACGATGTTGTATCCATGCGAGGTGCCTCTTTAGCATCCAAATACCCAAATGGAATCGACGAAACCAAAATTGTGCGTAACTGGTTGTTACAGTCATATATAGGACGATAAACTCCTTTCACAATTTTAGCCACCTGGTTAGCATTTTCGCCATTATAAAAGAAAAACTAAAATGTATCGAATTTTCTGTTTGTTGTCTTCTATTTTTAAAACCTTGTACTCATAACTGAATTAATCAATCAAAAAACCGCAAGAGAATATTTTAGTGTCAAATGTCACCTTTCCAATGAGCATAAATTTGAAATTGTTTGATAGATACCTCACGAGATAGCGATCACTACAGACGTCTACCGAAAAAATAATGGATAACTTTTTCCCCAAACTAATATTAATGCGATAAGCGTAAGCATAATGTTAATAGGTAGCAAATGCATAATGTTTATAATTAAAAGATAGCTTAAGCTTATAATGGTAATAGTAATGTGATCAACTATCCCAAAAATGTACAATTAAATTTTATTTTTACTGGACAGGGCTTATTAAATATCTTCAGCCATACATATAAGCGGTGTATGTCAACAGTGAAATATTAGTGGAATTCATTTCAAAAGATCCACATGTCTGAATTAGATACTGCCAGGATGCTTTATTTCAATATTTATCTAAACATCATAGAAAATATGTAAAAGCAATGATTAAACTGCGTTATTTGATGTAGAAACCTGATGATATTGATTAAATTTTGATGGCCTTTGATTCCTTAATATAGCAAAAAGAAAAACAACAACAATAGCAAAAGTATTTGATAACAGTAATTTTGTAATTGTTCTCAGACGTGTAATATTAATTATATTTATTATTAAAATGAAAAATATTATGTATTTAAAAATATTAAAATATAAATGTGAATCACTCTTTAAAATTTAATACTTTATAACTCATTAAGTTATCACCTATTCATAGTACTCCTACTCTCCCGATTGTACATTTGTAAATGATTCTTATTTTAATTATATTGAAGCAATATTGCTATTATATTTCTACTGATCATTTTATGTTTATTTGGATAAAGAACCATATTGTAGTTTGGAAAAGTAACAAGAAATTACCATATGGAGGTAATAGGGATAATTCGATTATGATAAATCAATTATGACTGTAAAAAATAATTCAATTATGATAAGTATTAGAGAAAGTGTGCTAAAGGTTAATTTTTTTTTTAGTCAACCTGATATCTACTTTTATTCCACAAAACTGGAAATGTTGCGATTAATCTTGATTATATGTTTGATCACTATATGAATATATAAAGCCCTGTTTAGCATCAGATCACTCGATTTGTTATTAAATGGTATGCCATAAATTTTAAAATAGTATGTCAAGATGTCAACACTTCTTGATGAAGACTAACTTTATTTTGAATATATTGTTCTCTTACATGCTCTTCCATATTGACTTTACTTTTTAAAAAAATAAATATTAAAATTTAAAAAAAAAACTGTAAGCAAGGGATTGTATTACAAATTGTATTGAGTTTTTCAAATTCAGTCGTCATAGTATCAGTTTCAATTTAACTCATGATAGCAAACAAATGTAAAAATAAGAAATGGCAATAAATTATAGCAGAATAATTATAGAAAACTCACATTTAATATTATTTTTTGAAATATGTTCTTAGTTGATTTAATATTAACTATCAAATAAATTAAAGTATTTAAAAAGTAGTTATTCTTGTTCTGCAATTTAACATAAAATAATAAATTATGTTAAATTGTATATTTAACAAAAATATACGTTAAAATAACCAAGGTATTTCAATTTTAGAGCCCTTATGAATCAAAGAATACAAAATGTTCATTATTTTATTTTTTGTTTATTGTGTGCACTGATTTTACTGAAAATATCTCTAAATTGTCTTTTTTTTAAATAATAACAATCTAACAATTTGCTTTTATTTTTTAAAAATAAATAATTTACCCATATTTTTCCTATGCATTTTTGAGCAAATATGTTATTTGTGGTTTGATAAATTTTGCGGAATAGACTTTTAATTCCCAAAAAGACCTTTTAGGGAATTATTCCTTCTTAATGAACTGAATGATGTTCTCTTTAATAAAACTATTTTATACATAAAACAACACTTTTTTATATTTTAATATAAAGAAGTGTTTATTCAAAATTATCCTAATTTAGTCACTTTTTTCACTCCTAAATATATTCTAAATAAAATAAATTATTATCATTAAATATTGAACTGAACAACTATTTTGAATTAAACTGCATTGCTAAAATATTTGTTCAATATATTCTTCTAAAATACTTTCCCAGCAAATAAGATTAGAATTTATTCTTTTTAATTTAAAACTGTTGATTCTGTATTTTTTATTTTTTAGACGAAGGAGAATCATTACAGAGGACTCATTATTTTTACGAAGTATTTCATTTCTTATTTAGACTTCTTTCAGTCTATTTTTTATATTTCTTTACTAAAAGAAATAAACTATTTGTCATCAAGAGGTTGGTATCAATAAGTTTGCAATATCATGGTTTATTAGAAATCAATTACAATATCGATATATCTTTCTATTCTATATCTTGATTCTAACTAGTTCCATTGTTAGTGGAGAAAGTAAAACTGAAATTTTTCAAAAACATTGATTTCAGAGCACCTTACAGTGAAATATATGACAATAGATAATTACAACACCAAAGAAATTTATTATATTCTATTTTATCCCGTATAAAAGAAGAACTTTTATTTAATAAATAAAATATTTAAGAAATACTTTATTAAAAATATTTAAAGAGGAAATACATTTAAATATGATCTATTAGAGTATTAAATTTAAAGACCCCAGGTAAATTGAATATCAATGAGAAATAAATTCTGGTTAAATATGTATACAGAAGAATTTACTGATTTTATAGCATCAGTCACTCAGCTAATGTTCAGAAATTAATTATATTTATTAAAATTATAAATTAATTAAAATTGTAAAATTAATTAAAAAAGAAGTTTAACTCTCTCTCTCTCTGTATCCATGGATCAAGTTCTCATTGTTTCACATTATATTTTTTATTTCTATCTTGCATGCAGAATTACCTTAGAGAAAATCTCAACAACTTTTTCCATTTTACTTAAGTACACGTGATGGAATAAAATAAACTATACTGTGATAGGATATATATATATATATATATATATATATATATATATATATAACAAAACACCACACATTTTGAAAAAGTGTTCTTTTTTTAAATACCAGTATTAAATCTCTCCTCCCACCTCAACACTTAGAGATTCAAATGCCTTATCAAGAATACTTTTAAGGTCGAAAACTGATGTTAACATCCAAGAAAAGAATAGTACATTTTCATTTAACACACTTGCAATCTGATCTCGACAGAAAATAATTTTCTCTCTTAAAGATTCAGAATTATTTTTTTTTTATTAAAAGCAGTAGAAATAGTTTCCGGAAGGTGTTTCCTTATCACTTTGCTTGAAGGATAAAGTATTTTGGAAACAAATTGAAGCGGCAAATCTAATAAAACTTTTGAAATGTCTTTTACATTAACTATAAAAAAAATGAAAGTTTCCATCGACGGAAATATCTTTGCGACACTTTGTTACTGAAAACTTTGAAAAATTTTTAAAAATAGTTTTGAAGTTGTGTGTTAATTCATGTAGAAATTGAATATGTGAAATGTTGGAAATATTTTGTCTGTTGTTTTTCGTACTAATTGTGCTTTTGCTTGTGGCTACAAATCATAAATTAATTAAGAAATGAATTTAATGTTTGTGATTTTTATAATGTTAAAGTTCAAGACGTGATTTATATGTAAATTACTTTTTGATAAATTTCGTATATGTCTGTGTTAAAATAAAAACTCAGATTCAATTTTCAATTTGCAAATAAGTTACTACGTTTTTAAAATGGAAAACATTTTGGTTTTCAGAATATTTTGTCAATATAATCAGATACTAAGTTAATACGTTGGTAAGTAGTGTTGGTAAAACTTTGTAATAAGTTACATTACAATGTTTTATCAACACTAATTAGTTGTTAGTCTAGATAATAATATTAATTACTTTATAGACTTATTAAGAAATTATTTTTGTGATTGTATTCTCAAGAAACAGTTTCTAGGAACATTTCTTATATTTAAAAAAAAATATGATTGTAAATGGGCTAAGCTTCCGATCAAAGATATTATTATTATTTAATGTTCTGAAATAGTAATTTCCCAATCTTTTTATGAAATTTTTTGAGAGAAAGAATACCCCAATATATTAAATTGGGTTACTTTAATACTGTTTTTTGCTACTTTTTACATTTTAAATCATTTAATAGAATTTGAAATTTGAAACTATTTATAAAAGTAAATTAATTATATTCTTAATTTAGCATAAAATGATTTTGTCACATTATTAAAAGCTCAAACGAAGTTTATGATCAAAATTAAAATACATCGGTCCATTTCATTATTCAATACTACCTTAAATCTGCTAATTAAAATTACTCTAACATAATATTTTTCTTTTAAAACGATATTCTTCTTGTACCATTTGATTTTTTGCGTTTCTTAAAATGTCATAGCTGCAATATTTACATTAGCTTCTATGTGATAGTCATATTAACAGCTGAATCATTTATATATATCTCTTAAACTGTTATACATATACCTATATATATATATATATATGAGACTTACATTCTGGTCATTTTAACGGTGAACATTTAAACTATAATAGTATAGCTATAAAACGTTTTTTAAAAAAGTTGAAATACATAAGAAACGATATCATTAGTTCTGAGATCCGTATAAGATAAATATAATGTAGTTAAATGCAATTTTTTCATCTTATTGAAATTTTTCGATTGATTATGAGAATATATTACATTATGTAAAGTGGTATCACGCACACATTTTCACACTCACCATTTTTCATAATTTAAGTGAATTTCCATGGTGCATAAATACATTATATTCTTTGAAACAACAGAACATACATTCTTCCTTACACAGTTAATCATCGAGTTATACAAATTTACATTTTTTCATTATATTAACATAAACTATTTTAGATAAATTATTACTAAAGGTTAAATTCCTATTTCTCAATTGCTACAGAATTCTCAATGGCTAGAGTACTTATTATTACAATCGTACTGTTTTTATATATATTAACGTAAACTAACTATATTATGAAGTTGTACTCAAAATATCCTTTTCTACCACAATAAATTTTAAATTGTTTAATTTCTCTTAACGTAAGATATTTCTAAATTTCATATATAATAAATTCTGATTTCAATGTCTTTTTCATAACAATTATTCTTTTAACTCAACAGAAGTATCATTTTGAAACATAAAATGATATTTCATCTCTACATTAAACTTATGCACTTAATTTACTTATGTAATATTAAGTAATAAACATACCTATATATAATTTACATTTAAATAAGAAAAAACATAAAAAATGAATGAAAATAACGTTTCCCTATAATCATATAATGGGTTTGTTACAATTTATGACATAAAGTTATAATATATTATATTAAAAGATTCTAAATTTCTAAAAGAAATCATGGACAAGTTGAATTTTGTAATTTCCAATTTATTGTATATCTATTTTACTCCTTAAAATGATATTTTTCCGAAAAGTTATTCAACTATAATGAAAGGTTCTAAGAAAATTACTTAAATCAATTGTAATTAAACTTTCTAAATATATTTAAGCTACACAAACTTTATGAGTTTGTTTGATATTAAACCTGTAAAAACTGATGAAATAAAATCTACATAAAACTTAAGAACTTACACATGAATCATACATAAACAATGAATTGCAACCACTCCATTTTAAACAAAAAGCACAATCAAATATATGCCTATTTAAATGCTATTAATATTTTAGCTATTTAAAAGCTTTATATATTCTTTCAAAATTTCAATAATGTTAAAAGTAAGATTGATATAATAAAGACCGCTTGTTTCTGTGGTAGTTTATGACTTCAATGGATATTTCCAAGAAAATCAGGAAAAAATATTGTAGTAATTTCCTATTTTATAGCTTCAGTTAACAAGAACATTTTTCTATTATACCTTTTATTTCAGTGTTTTTGAATTTATATAAAATATGCTAAAATATCTTTTTAAAATATAGATTATTTTCACATTTTAGCACAATTTTATACTATCTATAAATTTTTTGCATTTTTCTTCTTAAGTTGATATTAAATTATTTTAAATAAGCAAGTTATGATTTTTAGTATTATTTAATAAAACCTTTATAAATTTCATTGAATTTTCTTTTACATGCACTTGCCTGCATCTATTAAATCAATCCAGAAGTAAATTTCATATTACCATATAATATAAGTTATTTATAAATTTTTATCATATGTAATATAATTTAAAGAAATTTCAGTTCATTGGGTCTTTCAATAGAAGAAAAAGATTAAATAATTATATTGAGAATATTACCAATAACCTTCCCAAGGATTTGTTTGATTATACATAAATAAGTTAATACAATTAGAAATATAGGACATTATTGCTTTCATTGAAACTGAATTACTTATGAATTGTAAATGTGTCATGCTCTTTGGTGATGAGATTAAATAAATCATTATTTCCCTGAGTTACCATTGTATTTAATATGATTTCATCTTTTCTTAATACTAACTTCGGGATACTTACACATCAATAATCATATATGATAAGAGTTTCGTATTCTATCATTTTGAAATTAATGTTGCAAAAGTGCTTATTATATAATTATTTATCATCTTTGTTGCACTGATAAATATTTCTAAATTTCAGTGGTGTTTTTAAGAAAAGAGAAAACACCTGTGAAATTTAAAATATAATAAAATATTTTCGACGGATAATATTATTAAAATAAAATAAAATTTTGAGAAGCTCAATAATATTTTTATAACCCTGTCATGTTTCTTATGAAGTAAGTCTTCACTTTTGTGCCTTTAGGATTAAAATATTTATAAATATTCTAGAAAGTACGTCAGTTAAATTCTGTTTTTATTATTATAATTATTATACTTTTATTCATAATTTTGTAATTTAGTCTTTTTATTTATTATTCATTATTTTATCGTTTTTATAAAAACACTTAAAATTAAATTGTTTAAAGCTTTTAAATATCATAAACATTCATTTGGATATAACATGATGTATAAGCAAAATAACTAGTTATATGTAAATGATTAAAAACTCTTAATACAATGAAAACACTCAATGTAAAATTTTTTTTTGTCTACACCATAAAGGAATGGATATATTTTATTAAGCATATAAAATTTCTTCATTCACAATCAAATTCCGAATGAAGCTTTATTTATTTATTTTTTTTTTTTTTAAGATGTACATAAGTTAATCAATTTTTAAAGGGCAATAAATTCTGAATTTATTCAGATAGTAATTTAAATAACTATAAAAATGAATTAAATATGAGTTTATTTCCAAAAATGTGTTAAATGCAAAATCTTCTGTAGAAATATTATCATAAATTACTATATGACTTACAATAATAACATCATATTTAAAACGTTAATTGTTTCCACAAGTAATTATAGATTTATTAACAGATTTCATTCAGTATATGTCTGTGGACCTAGATTCAATAAAATAAAAGTAAATAAAATGTAGAATATTTATTTTATTATATTTCTAGTATTCAACAATTGCTATTACAATTCTAGAAATTACAGTTCTAGGAAGAAAAAGAAACAATTTAATTCAGTTATATTTAAATTTTAATAATTTACATTCTTAGTGGGCATATGTACTGCTAAGAGCAAATTAAAATGTTCAAGATTTTGAGATTATTTTAAATTTTTAGATGTCATTAGCTTCAAATAATTTTAATAATCAATTAAATTAATTATGATATTGCCTAATAATTACTAACAACGTGAATTAATAATTACTATTAAGTGTTAAGACAAATTTAATACATAATAAATTTTTTATTATTATTTACGCTGTTATATTTTTGATTGTATTTATGATATAGGTCGATCAAATTAATGCTATTTATTATGAGATGAAAGTTATAAAATTGTGATAACTTATGATCAAAGTTATAATAGTAATTCATGAGAACAATGATTACCATCATCGAATTGAAATTTGATTTTAAAAAAATGATTTTTATTAATGTAATTATAGTTTATATAAAATTCTTACTACAACTCATATGTTTCATTTCGTTTTCAGCAATGATCAATATTTATATACAGTTTTTACTTTAAATGTTATAAAAATATATGAAAACACAGTTTCCTGTTATTCCATTCTGAAAATAACAAAAATTGAAAATATAATACGAATTTCATTATTAATTATACTGTATATTTTTGTGTAATTATGATAATGCAAATACTATAATTACACGGTACAATATACAATTCTAATATATATCAATGTAATTAGCAAGTTGAAAAATAAAGAAAGAGATTGCCTTGTATGAGATAAATGATTGACTAAAATTGAAACGATGCATTTACATTTTCTTTTACAAAACGTCACCAGCTAAAAATAACTGATCTCCTTCTTAGAATATACTTGCATAAAACAATAGAAAATTCAAGAATATTTTCATAAAAAAATTTAATCAATATTTTTGGAATAATAAAATCATTAACATATTAATTAGCAGCATTGTCAAACCAAGTTATAATTATTTTCAATGATCCTTTCAAGCATAATTAAATCTACAAATCTTGGTTTTGAAACATTAATTGTTTTTATATCCATCTATACTTAATCAAACATTTCAAAAATGTTTTAAAAATTAATGAATTTATAAAGCCTCATTTTATTACTTATAACAAGTTATTTAATTTCTTCAAGTTACTTAAACTAAATTATTTAATAAATTCGTTTTTTCATCAAAATGAAACAAACTGACTTAAATGATATTTGAGAAAGCCAATTTATAGCTTAATATTTTTATAGCACAAATTATTTATCCAAATATATTGTATTTGAAGATTTTAATGACATTATCACGTGAATATGTGCATATTATTATGTTTTACTGCTATAATTAAATAAAAATTTTTCAATAAGTTTACTATAGTTAAGTGTTACATTAAATATAATTGAATTTATTTAATGACGAAAAAGAAAATTACTAGGTAATGCAAAATATTTACAAATTTTAACTTCAATAAAATTAAAACTTTAAATCATTTTTTACATTTACATACATGATTTATAAACTAAGCTTAATATCGCTAGTCATACTCCATCATAGTTTTTCTGATCAAAGCATAAGTTTTCCAAGTGACAGGTTATATATAACTTTTGAATGACAAGGAGCGAAACTTTAGTGGACTTCTTTCTGTTTTCTTCTGTTGATCTTCAGACTAAGTAAACTTGCAGCTGTCCAACAGCCTCCAGTAGAACTTCACAGCAACTGTTTGAGCATGAACACTATATTTTATTTATGTTCTGTACGTATTGATTGCTGGAGAAAAACGGTTCCATTTATATCAATCTATCATACGCAAATGCTGAACAAAGAAGTCTACAGGATATTTTAGATTTTAATCCTAAGAAAATTATTTCAATGCAAGCTGTTTTAGAGAGCATAATATGCTTATAAAATTCTTTAATTATTATTGACAATGTATTTTTAATGAAATGCACAAAATTCATTGTTCACTGGACAGTTTTATGATACGAAAGTCATTAATCTTAACATTAAGATATAGTTTCATTTTGAAAAACGAAATTTTTCCTGTTAAATAAAATAAAATTGATTTCTTAACCAACATACTTTATCATAATTAAAATTCTATATAACGTAAGTAACATTATTATAATTAATTTTTACCAAAACATATTCTCCTTTATTTGATATTTAAGAGAAACATAGGCATATATTTCTTTCTCATAAACAAAACTGTTAAATTTATGTAATTCATAACAATTAATGTATCTTTTTTATAATGCGCTACACTCGCTTGAAGTGGAACATTTCCTATTAATGAAATCATTTATTTTAATCACTTTGTTTGTAACTGTATCTACATTTGAACTAAACATTTTTTTATATATAAATTGTTTTTCAAATAAAGTATTTGAAATTTATGAGAAGGTGTACAATTTATTTTCACAACACTAGTTTTGAATTTTATGAATGGAAAATTTAAACTTAAATATAAAATTCAAATACGCTTTAAAGTTTAAAATTTTAGATGTATAACATGGTTTCGGTGCAACTTCTCTGTATATGTGTAATTCCTCTTTACAACATGTAAATTTCTTAGAATTTAAATATTATGATGATATTTTAAAAAATATGTGTATATAATTCCTCGTCTTCAAGCAAACATTATATGAATTGGAAAATAATATTCTATTATAGAATATTAAAAACTCTGTTATAAAAATTTTCGTAAAATACTTTAATTCGACATGTCATTAAAATATTATACTTATATTCAAATGACAATGTAAGTATTTTTTGTGCCAACAGATACAACCTTAGTAAAAAAAAGACAAACTGGTAATTTCAAACTTCAAGGAAGATACTTTTATATTTGTATTCTTAAGGAGTTTCGGAAAACTTGAAAAACTATTAGCAAAATAATTTTAGATTAATGTTTAAATTTTCAATCTTGTAATTAAAACTACTTGTAAGATAGATTTTTGTGATAATGAATAATGACACTTACCTACTTCTTTTTTAATATATTAATCTTTAAAAAATATAAATAGTCAAATTAATAAAAAGGATAATTTTTTCCAATAAAAGAATTTTATATAAACGTTATAACACATTATTCGTTTTTAAAGTTAAAATTAACTTTAAAATTCAATTTGTGAATAAATGCATAATATCTGTTGAACTTTGTTTTACATAAGAATATCAGACAAGAATTAATTTTTACTAAACGTTTAAGGAATTATTTTTTTTAACGTTTAAGGAATTATTTTTTATAACATTTACCACAGCCATGTTTTACAATCAAGCACTTAAAAACTTATTTATTAAAATTTAATAATTGCTTTCAGTGCAAGGAACTTAATAATACGACATTATGTTTTATAAATTATAAGTTTAAGAATGTTTAATTGATTTTTTTCAATTTAACTTTAAGAAGTCATAAGGTTTAACATCAATTCACGAATTATCTGTATAATGATACAATTACAGTACTGGAATTTTAAGTAATATAAATTTATATCTATATCAATAAGTCGCAGTGTAGAAAATTCATAGTTATAATGATGGGTTTTTAAATTTTTCAAAAATGTTAAGTCTTTCAATGCAGTAAATATAAAACTTACTTTTTATGAAAGAAGAAATAAAATTATATATAAATTCTTTAAATAATGATTGTAAATGCTTTAAATTCCGTTTTTTAAGTGATAAATTATGTTATTTTAGATCTGTTTATTAAACAACTATAATTGCTATTAAAATTCAAGTAAATTCTAATACTTATCCTTTTGTAGAAATACTTTCCACTTTGATTCTTTTGTATATATCACTATACAAAATGTGCAGATCATAAATTACTCCAGATTACCCAGGAAGAATTTCGTTAGTTGATAACAAGATATCTCATAAATATATTTCCCGGAAAAGATTAATAAGGTAACCACATAGTATATTTTTTTCTCAATAAAAGAATTTATCTTATTTATATATTT
>JAPDSC010051357.1:16099-39233 GCA_026290005.1 Latrodectus geometricus | reverse complement strand
ATATATATATATATATATATATATATATATATATTAATACTGTTTATGCCATTAAATTAACAACTGAAATCCTTTTTAATTTCTTTTCAAATTAGATATTAATACAAATTTTACGTCGAAATTTTATCGAACGAATGATGACGTTTTTCAAATATTTGTAATATTATCAGAAGTAAATTTAAACAGAAACAAAATGTAGTAGATATTTTCTTTTGGTAAATTTCCATTTTAAAATTGAAGAAAGTATTTGTTTCTGTAAAACTAAAATAGATTTATTTCGTTTATTAATTTTGTGTTATCACTCTGATTTTTGCAAAAAAATAGCGATACTTTTATTTTAACTTTCAAGAATAGTTAAAAATGACAAAAACTGAATTTATTTACACAATTATGTTTATTTATCCTTATACAGAATCAAATTTAATGTGATACCAATTAAATATCATCCATAGTTAATATAAAATATATTAAATTAATGCAGTATTTATTTGAATGATTTACGCTATAATGGAACTGTACTGAATAATGTTTAAATATCATTGAATTAAAAAACCTGCAGAATTTACAAATTATATAAATATACAAATACAGAAGTCTTATGCAAACTTCTTAGTAAATTTTTCACTGATATATGCATTGTCTTGGAAAATATGCTGAGATAGTGCTGTTTTATGATGATGTTTTTAATATTACTTTAATAATGTAAAGTTAAAAAAGATGCTACTTTCAGGAACTTCTCTTAGCTCGTAAAAATTAATTAAAATATCTGTATCTGAAAATCTTTAAGTAAAATCACCATAATTTAAACATATGTTTATTTTTAAATGTTTCTATAATCAAAAGAAATGATATCTAAAAAATAACTTTTTAAACAATATTTACTTATTAAATAGTGATTTTCATTGAACATAGTAATTAATATTTCCTTACAATAACTATTGAAAAACGTTGTTGTACGTTGCATCGCTGTTCTGAGATACAAAACTAGCTGCTGTCATATAATTTTTTGTCATATAATCAACTTGTGAATTGTAAATGCATTAAGCTGGCTTTGAATCTGCTAATAATTCTTAATGTCGCAATATTATAAATTATTAAGTGCAAAATATTAATGAATATATTAATAAATATATTGAATGCATTCAAATATATCATATTATAAATATTCCAACAGCTATGAAAACAACTATGTAATAAAATATGCAGAAGAAAATATTTAAGTTATGTGTGTGTAATAAAGAGTAGGAATTAAGCTAGTTTTAAGAATTATTTTTAAGGTAATATTTTTTTAAATAAAAAATAATCGTTTTAGTGTAGTTAATTTAATAAAATATGTGTGTACAAAAACAAATAAAATTATAAAAAAATTGACCATTATCAGGAAACATGAGATTCGGAAATATATTATAAAATAAGAATAAAAACATTTCTCAAAATTGAGAGTTCTCCCTTGAACTATTTGCAACTTATTGGAGTATTTTAAGTTTTTAAAAATTATAAGCATAAGTTATATCACAAATTTTTATTATCATAATATATATAAAATTTCATGAGAAATTTCAAAAGTTATGCTTCAGTTTTTCTTTACATCTGTAAGCCAAAAATTAAATTTGTGTCAAAAATCGAGTTCCCTTTTATCTCAAATGAAATTACTTTCAGAGTGTCACTAGATACTGAACTTTTGATGGACAAGGGTTAAAACTTCAGTAAACTTCTTTCCATTCTTTTCTATTGACAATCAGTCTGAGTAAAGTTCTGGCCCGTTCTCAGCTAGTAATAGACAAGAACCCACTGTCCTTGTTTGCGCTGGAGAGACACTTTTTATTTACTTTTGATGCGGAATAAATGGCGGGATAAAATAGTTTCAAAGGGAGAAAAGAAGTACTTTTCGCTTAATTTCCTTCATAGCATTCTTATAAAAGTCGTAAAACGTCTAAATATTCAGTTAATTACTTTTTTCTAGTTTTAAAGGGAAATCGTTTATTACAAACAATGATAATTAAAAATTTATCCATGTTTAATTTTTATTCTTGAATTAATTTTTAAAAAATAGATGTATGTCAGATTTTTGATATATTATTTTCAGTTAGATAGTCTAGATGCAAATTTTTTGTTTATATAATTATTTTTAATAATGAATTTTTCTTCTTTTATAAATAAGCATATATATTTATTCATAAAGAATAATGAATTTAAAATCCTGAAGTTATAAGCTATATTATATATAATAAATAAATTCAGACATCATCAATCCGTTTGTTTACGGACTGTTTATTTTTGATGGACTTACAGTTTAATGTTTACACACTTACAATAAATGTAATAGTGGAGATTTAACTTAAAAACCACACTCTTTGAATTTTGAAAGTTAAAAGAACAAAATACTGAGCAATATTTAATTTGTCATGTGCATGTTTTGTTAATTATTGAATAATTTCTAGTTATCTTAAGAAGAGCAGCCGGCCGATGGCTGAGTTGTTAGCGTTCATGACTCCTGGGCTGTTAGCACCGGGTTCGAATTATGGTTAGGCATAGACGTTTCCTTTCCTTCTCTCTCTTTCTCTCTGTTTCTTTGCCCTTTCTTCATATGAGATGACGGATGAATGTGGCCAGACTTATAAACGGGTTTGTGGAGGTGTGACATGGGCAATGCTACTTACCTCAATGACTTGGTTCTCAGTTACCAACAGGGTAACGCTAAATGAGCATCAGTTTCAGGCCTTGATGTGGGTGACTGGTCAATTACTTAGTGTCTTGCCATTAGAAAAAAAATCTTGAGGAAAGCATAGTATTTTAACCTCAAATATGTTAAAATCTTACAAATCTCGATAAGTTTAAATTCTCTGTAAACCTGGTATTTACAAGGAAAATTCTTTGTACGGCTTTAACATAAACTACAACAAATTTAATGAATATTTAAGGAAATTATGTTATTTAATATATTATGAAATTATCGTATATAATATGCTTATTTAAAATGTAAAGAAGCTTACAATATTTATGGTCATGGATATTTCCTGTTCCATAAAACCAGATCTTTCTTAGTTTCCTACTCACATTATAATTCCCCATATTATTTCAATTAAAGTAATTTTAAATAAGCTAAATTTATTATTTAATTCTATTCTAAGGTTGTCCTTCATTAAAATTTGTTTCTCTTATTTATCTAATTTAAATTGATCAATGGAAAAAACAATATACCTATAGTGATAGAAATATTCAGTATAATATGATTATATGTATTAAACATAATTTTTCTAAATGAGTTCGCATATATATAGACTATATTAATAGATGGTAAATGAAATTATAATTAAAAAAATTAAGATTGTTCATTAATAATTACTCTCTTAATTAATTTTAAGACTTATCCCAATGCTTAAGACATTATTTTCATAAAACATTTAAAAGTAATTTATTTCAAAACAATAATGTATTACATATTGCTGAAAGATAAAGATGAATAGTGCTCATTTTCTTATTTAAATTTACATTTATGACACCTCGTATTATTATAAAGTTTCTACCACATTATTTATTGAAAACCATTCTATATATCATTCAGCAATGCTTTAAAAAACCATGTTTCTTTTACCTTTTGAAGTCACCAGGAACTTATTTAATAGTTCTACTAAAACTCAATTTTGATAAATTTAAATATAGTATAAAATGCTCTGCATTTTTATGTTATTAAATTCATGTACGATTGCTTAAACTTTTAAAAGATGATTGCATGAATGCATGATGATTGCCTGAAATGAAAATAATCTAATAAAATAATAAAATGACATTTCTAACAGAAAATGAAATTAAGTGCATAAATATAGTAATAAGAATTCTAATTTGATAAAAACAAATAATTATAAAGCCATTCATACCAAAATAATTCTTATATACAAAAAAGCATCAGAAAAGTTAGATTCAAACAACGAAATAATTGAATGGAGAAAACAAAAAGTCATGTTTATTACAATATATGAACTCATTTGATTTACAGAATTTTAATTTTTCATGAACCACTTGAACTGTATATGAAATATCCATTGTCATATTTTTTCTAAACTAAATAAGGTAAGTGATCTCAAACATGTTACATTGAATAATGCATTTAACAAAAGGAAATTACAAGTAGGACTGAAAAAATGACTTCAAGCATATATATTACTGAGTTCGTTTAATGCTGATGTCAAATTAAGTACACTTTATAATTTAAGAATGTTAATAACTGAGAATATTTTTAAAAGAAAAAATATTTTTGTTCATATTTTGTTTCATTAATTACCTGACTTAAAAAAATAAAACTTAACAAATTAGAATAGAATAATATGATGCAGAGAATTCGTATAAAATTAGTTTTATAAAGTTATAAACCAGCAAACACAAACTACGGACAAAATAACTATTAACTGTTCGACAAGCCAGTTTTCTGTTAGCCAAGTCCAGCCACTCATAGATGTTTGATGGCTCGGCTCCTGCCATTATGGCTACCGGGGAGTGTTAGCCAAAACAAATCGGGCAGAACCTGGGTGAAAAGATGTAAGTAAATAGATTATTATAGCAAAATTAGGATAAAAAGTTTTTTTTTTTACTTTTATTGGTGAAAGTATTTTTTTTTACCAAAACAATTTTTTACCGTAATATACTAAATTTTACAAATAACTTCCTACTTTTTAGCTCTAAACACTATTTTCAGCAAAAATTAGATTTTCAATGTTTATTCTTGATACCGTTTGATGTCGAAAATTGTGAAGTGCTTGTATCAGCCATTAGTGTGAAATGGCGGAATATTTGATGTTGCTTTAGAGAGCCAAAAGAAAAGAAAAGTACGCATTTATTATTGTTTTTTTGACAGGATAGAATTGTTATTTAATCAAAAATAATGCATTAATTAAATTTTGAAATATTATTTAATTTTTTAGTTTGGAAAATTTTGTAAACTATTGATGACATGCTAAAATAATTACGATATTTGAAAAATTTTACTCTTTAGAATATTTTCAGTACCATGTTAAGAATATCAAGCACGGAAATATTTCTTCATTCCACTTATGTGCTGTATTTAATCACTTAATATAAAATCAGAAGTTTTAATAGAATACAATTGAAATTAAATAAAACGATTCTGTATTCAATTTTTTTCACAATATCAAAATAATTCAGTTTCTTTCATGTTTTTAAATCTGAATGAAGGTCAATACTATTGTAAGGATTCACGCACAAGTTGGTCATCATGACCACAAACAATAGAGTTTATTATTAGATTACTTTATCTATTCAACAACTTAGCTAGATTTTTTGCTTTGATTGTAAGTTTCATTATAAAATATAATGTAAATTGAAAAATAATTTTGTTGCGTTTTCCTTATTTTAATGGATAATATTGCTAAATATGAAGAAACAATTATTATGCATGAATTGTTTCTGATTTCTATATATTTTATAACCTTATCGATTCAATTTTGCCTCTTATTCCTAAATGTTAACATTTGCTATTATTGATGAATATCCTGGTGGTTCTACTTTTTTAATTTATTTAAATCAGTTTATCATTTTATATTTTATTATTTTTCTTTCAATAAAAATTTTAGTTTATGAGTGTTAAATAACACGGAACAAGATTTTTCAAAATTAAAAATCTGCTTAAAAAGTCTGCTGCTTATGTAAAATATAAAGGAAATATTGACAAAACTTCTTAACAGTAAAATATGTTAATAAAATATTACCAAAATATTAAGGAGTTCATATTATATAACAATTATCTTAGAAAGTAAAGATGATATTTCTTATAACACATTGATCATTAAGTTTATACAGTTTAGCTTATACCAATATAATATAAAAAAGGAAATTTCATATATTTAAAATTTCCAAATTATTTTAGTGAAAATTATTATTTTTTTTAAATTTTATCAAAAATAAAAAAAAGGAAGATATAATTTATTACAAAAAATATCTTCATTGATTATGATTTTTTGTAATTAAAGTCTGTTTTTAAATACGATTTTTCCTCAATGTTTGAAAAAGTAATTTTTATTTTTTAAAATAAACATTTACTATTTTTATTCTGTATTTTATTTTTGGAGAGTGCTACAGCAGAATGAATTAAAATTTCCATACAGTGTAAAATGTGAAGAAACTAGACAGTAGAGTAATATTGTAGAGACGACATGCTCCAGAGCGCTGAAGATTTACAGAGTGGACCAAATAAAGGAAGAAAACTTAAAAATTAAAACATACTAAAACTATGTTAATTTATTTTTGAATATAAATAAAAATATTGTTGCTATTTTCTTTTTGATCACCATGATGTATAAAAAACTTTTACTTATCTACATATCCATATATCAATATTTAGATATCTCACTTTATGAATTTCATTAAATTTTAAATTCAAAGCTATAAATAATATATCACTCAGGACAATTTTCTCTAATAAGGATTAACACAAATGACCATCTGTAACTAATAAAAATGTTAATATGAAAATATACATTTTTTTAATCATTTTTCCCAACTTGTTTTATGGAGTTAATTGAATTGGCAAATGAAGCATTAAGTTAATACTCAAAGAAAATGTGTGTGTTAGCTTTAAAATAATTATATAAAATAATCATCAGTACCTTAAAACAAGAAGTTGGAATTTTTATATTTTCAAGTTTAAATTTTATCAAGGTTGTTTGTACAAGAAGTATTAAAATTAAATTTATAAAATGTAATAAAACTCTATGAGAATAAAAACGAGAATTTTAAAAATTTCGAACATAAAAATTATTACAATAAAAATAAGTTGTAAAATTTGAATAACTAACACTGTCAGCTTGCTAAAGTACAAGTTGGAAATTCATTTCTTGAAATATGTTACTATAAAAAGTGAAAGTGCACTTAATATAATTTGACACTTACATAGAGAAAACATTTCTTTTTATAAAATAATCGAAACAAATTCAGCATTAGCTACTTTTTCTATATAACTTTACAGTATATAAATTATTAACATATAAAAATTTATAAAAGTTTCATTCTTTATCTGTAAAAATAAATAGGTTATAACTAGCTCTATGTTCTTTAAAAGCAGCCATCAAAATGACATTGGGCCGATGGATGGCCATATATAAATAAAGATAGGAAAATCAGAAATTACATGAGCCATAAACGCCAATACGACATTTCAAGTCAGTTACCGTTTTGCCAGGAACGGACCGTATTGTTTATTCAGCATCAATGACGACGATCACTTTATTGATAAAGCCACCTAGCCCAAATAGCGGTGGGCCACTGCTAACCAAGACGGCTAACAGCAGTGGCCCGATGAATGCCCGACATCTTTGTGTTTACTGGGAATACCATAAATGAGTCAATTGTTTAATAAAATTGAATAGTTTAAAATAGATTTTAATCCAAGTATGCTGTAATATCGTATTAAGTAGCAAAATTTTAACACGTGAAGAAATATTAAAATAAAATGTTAATATTAAGCCATAGTTTGTATATGCATGTTATACATATGAATATAATATTTACGATAAATATGTTTTCCGTTTTACTTTTAAATAAATTAATATGTAATTTCTGTTATAAAATAATTATAGAAAATACAACTGCAATTATTAAATTTCATAAATCATCATTGTTATCAAGAATCAACAAAGATTTATTAAAATTACACTGAATAAATTACTCATTTTAAATAAGTATAATTTAATGTTAAATAATTATTAAATTATGTATTGCAATTGTTAACTTAGTAGTTATATATGAAAAGCTAACATACAAGAGTGATGTATACAAGCTATACTTCAATAAATTAATGAGAATACAAATATACTTCTGATAGTTGGAGTAAGATTTCTCATTTCCGAAAGGAAAGGATTGTTCAAAGTATGTTTCAGTATAAACATCTTACGTAGTTTGATAAGATTCATTATCGTACAATATATCAATGATGGAAAATGTTTCGCAAGGTTAAGGAAAATTATAGATTGAAGGAATTTCAAAATATATTTTTGAATTAAGGATGGAGCATGTTTTTGAATTAATGTAACAGATAGTTTTCAAAATAAACAAATGCAAAATTTTAGAAAATCATTAAATATGTATTTATTTTTCCAATAAATTTTCATTGGCATTTTCTAATCAATTTGCATTTATTCCTTAAAAATATATTTGTAAATTCGTTTTAATATCAGATTTTTTTTAAAAAATAAAAGTAAAGTATTTAAATTATAAATAAGAAAACAAAATTATTATTTACACTTATTAAGAAATTTATTACTGAAAAAATAATAAAATGTTTCTTAATATACTGTGCTTTAATTTACTTTATTTATAAATATTTGCTTTAATTAATAATCAGGTACAGTAAAATACATATTCATTATATTAATAGATTTATGTAATATTCATAAAGCAATTGATCTAAGATTACAATTTCTGCTTAGTGATATCATTTTACTAAAAAAAATTAATTGTTTAAAATATTTATATGGTGTTAATATTCTTTAATTGTTAAACTAACAAGAAAAAACTTTTTTGTGCACAAAAGAAGAAAATTAAGGGAATTCTTCATTTTAAAATGGAAAAGGTAATTTTTTATTAAAGATTTAACTACTTATCTTACAATCATATTTGGAGTATAGTAAAAATCAGTTGAATTTCAAATATTGAAAAATATTTGAATTTTTCTTTTGCATATGTTACATAAAATTGTCTATGGAAGTAAAATATTTAGAATTTTTTTACTTTTATAAATTTTCAAGTTACAATTTTTAACTGCAACTTTATTCGTTTATCAAACTAATTGGAAAATATAAAAAAAAAATTGATTATACAAGTGAAAACTTGAATGATAAATTTAAGTATCTAATTAAATCTCAAAACATTACACACATAAATTTCAATAAATAAGTTATTGCAAAATGAACTAGATAATTTAAGTAGTTAAATATCGTTGAAGTGAAAGTACCTAAGTGTGAAACGTACTTTATAAAAAGCATAAATTTAAGTATAACTTATCCTCAAATTATTTCTCGAAGACAATTTTTATTAATAATAATATCACTTTCTAAATTAAATAAAATTCTGATTTGGATTTGAATTATTTTATTGGAAAATTAAATAAAGTGAATTTCCCACTTATATTTTTGAAAAAGCTGTATTACTAAATTATATAAAAATCCTATGTAAACAGTAAAAGCTTGAAATATTTTAGCAACATTTTTTTAAAAAAGAAATAGAAATAGAAACGTTACGATAATGTTTCTTTAATCAAATGCCACGTGTAATAAGTTTAGCGAGTTAAAATTTAGAGAGTTTTTTACAAATACAGTTTAATATATGAAAGAAAAAATTCAACAAGAATAAAATAAGATAGTAAAGGAATCACAAATTTAGGAGTTTTCAAATTAAACCTTTTTTAGAGTAATTCAAATTAAACCAAAAAACCAATTATAAGCTATACTTATCCTTTCACTTTGTTCTATTTTAAGATTAGAGTAAACATTCTTCTCAATTACTTTGTCGTCGAACACTAAAAGAATAACACAAAACATTTCTCAGTTCAAGTTTGCTTTAGATTAAACAAATTGAAAAACTTCAAGTTAATGTTTGGTGACATAAAATGTGTGTATACTCTTGGGATGAGTGTGAGTATCTTTTATGTGCTTACGATTTATTTGGACTGTGATATAAAGTATAAATTCTTTAAAAGGTAGTGTGGGCACATGAGTTTTCAGTCCCATTGAATTGATTTCTCTTTTGTTAATCCAGCGTTCCTTTCTTTTTTACTAAAAAGCAATAGACACCACGTTGGCATGGCAACTTATTCTGGAACAAACTTTTGTTCAATTCCTTTTTTTTGTTCATGCTTGAGAGTAATTCATTCTAATTTGAAGGGTTTGTGAATTAATTTTATATAAAATTCGGGCATTAGAATGTATTGTAAAATAATTGTCACATATTAGTCATCTAATTCTCATATTAATTGCATAATTTTATAAAATAATTTTAGTCTATAAAAATTAATTATTTTTTTCATTTTATTCATGAATTATTTATAGTTTTGCAATGTGCTAATGTGCATTAAGCAATAATCTATCTTCAGCAATATTTTTAAATTCGCTGAAGGTAGATTGCTGCTTCGGCGAGTATCAAAAACATTTTCTCTTAAAACATAAGCTGAAAAAACAATTTTACAATGCTATATCTTTGTATCCTAAAAAGTTTTATGTCACGCACAATACCATTTTCAGTTCATTATCTTACATAAATCAATTTTAAAAGAAAGAATTTAAGAACTAAATGGTCAAAATAAATATTCGGAAGTAAAAAAATAGTAACTATAAAAAAACTCATTAGATCTAAATGATCAATAAGGTCATAATAACGTATTTGGTACTTAAAATTAAAGCAAATACAGGTTCAGTGGAAGTCAAAACCAGGAAAATGTTTACTAAAATCAGATCTTAATAAATGATGATAATTGAAATGAACTTACTAAATAATTGTTTTCAAGTGTTAGAAAATTGAATTCAATTTATGTTATGGAAATAAGAAAAATCCATACTGATGGGATACGGAAAGTCTAATTGCATAAGCCAGTACCCCAATTTCACAGAATCTTAAACTAATAATATGCAAAAATTAGTAAAAAAAATATTATATCTTGATTTTGTCTACTAGTCTCATCAATGGAGAAATGATATTTAACTGTATGACATAATTCATACATTTCTGGGATTCAGGATGTTCATTATCTTAAAGAAAGATAATTCTATTTTATTTAACAAAACGTTGCAATATGAATTCCGTTGCAAATCATATGAACTTCTACCGTTTATTACTTTTTAAGAAAAGTTTTCATTGTTAGACGTGTTGAACTTTGTAAGGGGGAAAACTCTAAACTCACTGTTGAATACGCTGTTATATATAATGTTATATTATATATAAAAATTTTAACCTAATGATATATTAAATTGAAAACATGAATATTTAATCATGAAAAAATTGTAAAGATAATTTTATTTTGGAAAACAATATTGACTCATAATTTAGTAATATTTTTAATTTGAATAAAACAATTATATTTTATTCTCTTGAAATTACTATATTTATCACTTTAATAACCAATATCTGGAAATATAAACAACATTTTATTTAAAAAAGATTAAAAATAGTTCATGCAAAATTATATAAAAAATCATACTATATATTAAAATAAATTACTATACTATAATTACAATAATTATACTATATAGATATATTATATGTTTCAATAAAATATTCAAAAATGATTAAAAGTAGATATTTTTTAAGTAATATTCTTTTATTTTATTAAATATTTTTCACAAAAACTCCGATTTGAAATTTACCTCTGAGAGATGGCATCCAAATCACTTGAACATTATTTATGATTTATGACAAATTTTCAGTAAGATTTTCTTTCATATTATGCAACATACAGTAAACACAGATTATTTTGCGAAATTACCATATAAACGTTAATGTTTAACTTAAGAAAATATTAAAGAAGGCATTTAAGTAAATAGAACAATTAAAGCTTAAAGTATCTTGTTTCAATTATGGTGTTTAATTTAATAGCATAAATATCTATATTATAAACATTTGTCACTTATTTTAAAGGTAGAAATGAAGAAGAATCTTACAAGCATTTAAAATGAAATAATAAAATTTTTATTAACTGAAAGTATGTTGGAAGAATTCCAATATAATAAAAAAAAATTTTCATTTTCTAAGGAAAAAAAATAACTGCATTTTTTCTAGTTGTTTTTAATAAATGCTTTTTAATAAATACTTATTTCCAGAATATTTGCTTTTTCTGCATTTTTATATAAATATTTTTGAAATTTATTTAATTTTTTTTAAAAAAATTAAGGTTTGAATGTTGAATTTCAAATAATTATTTTGAAAGTTATAATCTTCAGTTTTTTTAAGATAAATCATAAAATTTTAAAAGTTTTCAAAGAAGTTAAAACTTAATATGCTATTTATTTATCCCTATAAAGCTGATAAATATATATTTATTTATTCTTCAATTCACTTTTTGTTTTAATAAGTTATTATACATTTCTAATTGCTTTAAGTTAAATTATTCAACAATTTTCCTTAATTGATTCCTTAAAAATAAATTTTGCATCAAATGAGTTTCAAATTACGTTATGAAAAAAAATATCAAAAGAAAATACTGAGTTACTGTTGTGTCAGTTATATCTCTCTTAAAAACTAAGATTTTAAATAACACATGCAGAATACTTAATACTTCAAATATTTTAATTTAAGCAGCTAGGGTTATTGTTCTATGTATTTTTTATTTTCAATTGTCTACAAAAATGCCACTTTTCTATCAAGTTTTACTGCCGTCACATGTAGTAGGTTGTATTCATCTACTACAAATATAGAAATCTCAAACACGTTTGAATATCCAACCAACAATTGCGCATAAAATTAATTTAGGATCATAAAGCCATCAAATATACATAAAACCATCAAATATACATAGCATAAAATTCAATTAATATTTACAATTGTTATACTTATCCAAGATTGAAAAATCTGATGATTCTGAATTCATGTTACTTTTGTGGGAAAGATTTTGATTGTACATTAGAAATATTGTATATTTAGGTGAATTATACATATAATGTTTAAACAATATTATTGTAGTCCATAAAGAAAGAATGCGATATATCGTAGTTTTGTTTAACATAATGTTATCAAAAGCATGATAAATTCAGAGTAAAATCATAAATCCTGAATAATAAATATAACAAATTCCACTGTAAGAATTATATTTTCTTTAAAGTGATTTTATATATTTAGTGAAATTTAAAGTTCTTTTTGGAATTATTTGGATAAAGAATTTATTAGGTAAAAAAAAATATGACACTTTAAAAATTTGAAAACTATCTAGTATCTCAACAAGAAGCAAATAACTACTATCTGTGTTTTAAAATTAGTTTTTCTATTGAGTCCATTTACTCGAATTCCAAGAATTTGAAAATTTATTTTACTTTCTCATCAAGTAAAAACTTAGTTAAGTGTACTATTATCACAGAATCATACACACAATCAAATATGAATACACGGTAATTTCATTGCGAAATATCAATTAGGCTATATTACATTTTTTTACCAGAAACTGTGTATTATATTTTTCATTGATAGATAGGACATACAGTGCTTAACAATTAACTCGTTGACCTTTTTCTTCATAGAATAATATAGTTTAATTATGCGATTTAACACCATATTATATAACAACAATCTAAAAATAAGGTTTTCCGCTAATTGTTGCAATGAGGATACAAGAATACTATTATGATTTTCCTTTACATTTTAAAAAGAAGTTAGTAAAATTTGTAAAATTCGATAGTATATTTTAATGGCAAAAAATTTAACCTGAGGAAAAATAAAAAAGTAAGTAATAACCTGATAATAAAGAATAGCGGATATACTTTTGAAATTTTATAAATTACTAAAAAATTAAATTCAGATTTTAAGTCTTACAAGTAAAATTAGTAAATTATTCTAAAACATTGTTATCATAAATAATTTACAATTATTTGAGAAAAAACAATGTATTCATTAATATTTTTTTATTATAATACAGAGATAAAATACATAAAAGTACTTTATTTACTTTAACAATCTCGAAATTTATTGAACTTTTTACAGCGATATATAGCAATGTTAACATTTTTACTGCAATTTTAAACTTCTTTTAAACAATATTGTAGTGTTAATTGTTATATCCCTTAAAAATTTTATTTTTACATTAATAAAATTCGCTAACTATTATTCTTAAGCATGAACGAATATTTTTAAGCAATTAAACAAATATTTTAAAATATTTTTGAATATGATGATCATGAAAAATAATAATTGTATAGGTATTATTTTGACGTAATAATTAATGTTTAAGTAAATATAATATAAGGTTCTATTTAAGTATAAATTTTTTTCTTTTTCAAAGTATTTTTCAGTCTGTTTTGTTAATTAAAAACAATTGCAAAATTCGTAGCAATTTAAATAAATAACATGAAAATGTTAAAAGCTTCTCAGTAATGGCCATGTTTCACAACATTGAATTAATATTGAAACTTATAAAATCGTTTTTAATTCTGTTATTTCTAAGAAAATCACCACAAAGCTACAGAATATTTATTATTATTTTTCAGAATTAAATGCTTGTATAAAAAATGCATTGTTGTCAAAAATTTTATTCAGTTTCTTTTAATTGTTTTCACTTACTGTAAGCCATTAAAATCTCTGTGCTTGAAGTTCAATTTCAAAGACGATTCTCTAGTATGTCTAATAATAAACTTGGGAGAAACACAAGCTTATTGTGTAACTCAAAAGGAATTTTCAAATTCAGCTGACATCTAATCAAGACGTTTCAGAAATGCATTTTAAGGACTTGCAGCTTATTTTGTGACTATCCTATCAAATATTAATTTGTTTCACTTCATAACAGGCAATTTTTTATCGTAGTAAAGAAAATTGTTCTTAACATTTAAAAATAATAGATTTCTTGCATAACAAAAGATATATTTCAGCTAAAAAAGTATCTAATTTTTTATATACATATTAAAAATAGACTAAAATTTACGTTTTTATAAAACTTCAGAAACGATATTTCTTTTATGCTCATCAATAAATTATCTGGACATTTTATTCAAATTAACATTTTCCTAATAATGATTTCTGCTAAAATTTATTTGAAACCTGAGAGCATTGTGACATATTTTGTAAGTATATATTGTTTTATAATAATGACAGTTTGTTTAAAATATTACATTTTTATAATTAGCAAGCAATATCCTACTTCATTTCAACGTTGGAAATGACGTAGCTTCTAAGCTTATATCAATTCCATTAAAAAATACGTCAATCTTACAAAGTAATTAATATATTTATAAATTACTCGATTATAATAATTTGAGTAAAATATAAATAGATTTCTATTTAAATTTGTAAATAAATTAACTAGACAATAGTTATTAATATCTAACATTTTTTGTTTCTGTAACTATGCACTTGTAAACAAACACATTTTTTGTTTAAAACTTATATTTTTAAAATTATTGCCTAACCAAATATAAATGTAAGACATTGTAAAAAATTTCAATATTGGTATTTATAAATCTCCTTATATTCTTCTTTAAATGTAAAAAAATGCTTTCACATTATCAATAATAAAAATTATTTTACAACTGATTTGATTTATTTCTCAATATTTTTATTAAGTTGATTAAAAACTGAAATAAATTCTAATATAAACTGTTTCTCGTTGCTGTCACTTTTCAGTAACACAATGAAGTATCATTTTACGCTTATTTAGATAAAAGATAAATTCTTATATATTATCACAAGCCATTACCATATTAATTTGACGGTACAATGTATTTTTTGAAGTTATTAAATTGGCGAATGTTCGTATAACAATGTTTTAAAATAAATAATCTAGTAATAAATAAATAACTATAATAACTATATAAAATACAAACTACAATGAAAGATTATTATGTCTGTGATCAAGAAGATTTAGCAACAATATGCAAAATAGTAGGCAACGAAGAAACTCGGTAAGATGTAACTGTTATAAAGAATTGTGAGATAATATAAAGATTTATTATTAAAAATAACATTTTTGAAAATAAATCTTACTAATAGCTTCATTTTCTTTTAAGTTCGCAATTTTACTGTAACAATTTTTTAAGTTGAACATTGTCTATTTTCATTACAGATCTCTTTATTTTTCATAGTAAGATGTGCTTGTTTTCTGTATATATAATCATTTATTATCAATATAGCTTATAATATCATGGTGACTTTTACATGTAACAAATTTAAAAATTTCTCACTCACTTTACTTTATCACTTAAACCTCAAACTAAATTTAGGTAAAAAAAGATGGAATAGTGTATTCAATTAAAAAAACATTCGTTAATATTGTTTATTCTATGGACATCACACTGTAAAATAGTATGATTATAACTAAAGTATTTTTAATATTCTTATGCTCAGCTTAAGGATATAATTTTATTATTATTTAATTTTACATTTTTAAAATGATAAAAATTATTAAAAAAATACAATTTAATAAGCAGGAGATATGATATTTTATAATATCGATTAATCAAAGTACACATGCAATAGTTACTGTAATTTTTAATGAAAAAACATAATAATACTAAATTATAAATAAAAGAATGATAAAATAATATTAAATAAAATAAAAAAATATTAATTCCTGATAAATTTTACATTAAAAATACCATAGACATTTCTTTCGAAAATTTATATGGATGGTTTTCGTTGTCGATTAATAAATTTTCATTTTTTGACTTATTTGAACAGTTTTAAAGCCCATTTGAACTTTAAATTTAGTTTTCTTTCTTTAAACAAATGTATAAATAATTTTTCAGCCTTTGGTTTTTTCAAACAAAACCATTAAAGTTTAATTCAAGTAGAGCAAAGCACTTAGTTTGAAACATTTATTTCTCCAAACTTGAAATTTCGCTTTGCTTCACTCTCATGGGAGAAGTGAAAAAAAAATGTTGACAAGTTAACTAACAAATAGCAAACTTCTGAACAAAAGTGCCCACTCATTTTTACCTCCTACTTTTAAAAGAAAAAATATTTTCACAATACTTAAGTAGCAATTTTTTCAATTTCCTCTTATTATACTATGATTTAATTGAGCGAAAAGATAAAAAAATCTATGTATCACTAAAATTCATTGAATACAATTTAGCATTTATTTACGATTCATAAATTGAAAATTGAAGAAAACTTAATAGTTGAAAATAAAAATAGATTGTAAGTTTTTATTTAAACGTTATATATCAAAGATAATTTGAAGGATTATCATTTGAAAAAAAAAATATAATGACAACGAAATTACAGATAGAAATGTATCTATAACAAATATAAATATTAGCTGAATTTTATCTAAAATAAACATATATTCTAAAATTTATTTTACTTACATCATTGACTAGTATTTTCCATTTCACGATCCATTTTTGTTTTATCAAAAATGATAAAAACAAAGATTTTATAAAATATAAATAAATTTATAAAATATAAATAAATTTACTTGGTAGCATGCTCAATATACTTAAGATAAGCATTTGAATTTTGTTAAAAAATAAATGCATGGAATGTTTGTTTATACATTTTAGGTTCAGATAAGGAAGCATAAACCTAGAAAAAATACACATTATACTAATATGTGTACAAGTGGGTATTTATTTGGCATTATGTCTAATGTGTACTGATTATTTTTAAATATTTTGTAAAAAATTCTGTGATTTCATTCAATATACTAAGGCTTCGCAAAAATGTTTGCTTATTATCAATGAACACTAGGGCACTATTTTCTTGCAATCAGACATATTCCATACCATGATACTCCCGTCATATCTTTGCACAATGCAAGTCAGGCAATATTGATTCTCATCACACGGGTTTCTCACCAAATTCAATGTTATCCATCAGGTCAAAATGAAGTACAGCCTATTTCCTCTAATTGCCAAATTGTTTTCAATCTTCAGGTGTTCAGAGTTTTATTCTTCGACGTCAGAAAGTGTTGCATTTCAGACATAAATAAGTGACTCTCTAAGACACTCAACTATACATTCCTATCTTCTACAAATCACTGACAAGGTTCAAGATAAAATGTTTTTATAAGAGCTTTAGTTGGCACTTAAAGAACAATAGAACTATTACTCTGCCGTACACTTCTTTACAGACAACGTCAATCGTTAGCTCGGAAAACTGTGTTCGAACTGCTATTGCGTTTGTTTAACAAATACAGTGGATTCTGATTACAAATTTTAAAAACATTTGATATGTTTGCTTTTTGAAATCAAAAGGATCTATAAAAGTGAGACTCTTGTTAAATGAGCACTAACAAATTTGTCATTTTTGAAATAGTGAAATATTTGGCATTTTGCACATTTTACTTTATTCTTCTAAAATTCCTTTATATGCCAAACTTATGGTAGCATTCTTGATATAAAACTCACGTCAAAAAATAATGCGGATACTTCATCTCTAGCAATCATTTAAAAATTTGTCAAAGTTTTCTTATTCATTAGTCAATCAGTTTACAACTATGTTCTATTATATTTATAAATTTCTTTTTCCTGAAGTTGAAAGACAATATTACTTAACAGTTAACATATTAATAAGAAAAAAGATCAGCTATTTTCTTTGTCTGCAACGTAAAAATTTGAAGTTTACTTTATCTTTCTCATTCTAGCAAAACAAGTAATCTTTGTCAAAAAGTGAAATAAAATAGAAATATCTAAACACAAGTGCAACATGCTACCTTATGTAGCTTTCTAAATTTAATATAATACTTTTTTCAGTACTTATATTTCTTATTCCAACTATGGAAAAATTATATTTGAGGGAAAGTTTATGCATCAAATAGGTTATTGTTTAGGATATGTATTTTGGCTTTTTTGGTACAAAAAAAACTAATTAAAAAGTAGAGAATATAAATGTTTCTCAATGAAATATCTAGAAATAATAAATACTTTGGATATTGTCAACGAGAACTATAAAAGAAATGGATTTAAAATATAACTCACAGAATATATTTCAAGAGAAGATTTCAAATGAGATACTGTTGATACATTGAAGTAAAATATTTTAAACTAACTTATTGAAGCAATTGAAAACCAAAAATATTGTTTCCAATAGTAATATAATTTCATTCAAATATTAATGAACTTTAGGGAATCAAATGCGAATTATCCTTTTAAATCAACTATTTAAATTAATCTTATATAAATTTAAGGCATACGTTTAAATATTTATAATATATTAAATGAATAATTCAATATTTGAACATTTCATGTAAATATTTATTTACAATGGAAAACTTTTTTTTACATTTGCAGATATTTTTATGTGTTTAGGTAGAGATAAGAAGTTTCAAAATTCATAAAACGTTTAGTCTTGGATTAATATACTTTTATAAATTACAATTATTTGAATTAAATAAATTGCAATCGTGCTTTTACAATTATAGATTTATTGCTTAGAATTTTCTTAAAAATAAATGTTTAGTGTAACAGGACACATATTTTATGAAATAATTTACTCAAAATTCTTTGATATTTTATTTTTCTTATAATCTTCATGAATCTGTAATAATATTAAAAAAATATTTTTGTAGGAAAAAGAATTAAAGTACAATAATATTTAGTCCCATTTCCTTGATCAGATTTAAAAATTATAAAATTTATTGAAAATTCAATATGTGTGTTTTACAAATAATCACTAGAAATTGTTTTTTAATGTTTTGTTGATATGTAAGATTTGGGTGTTCAATTGCTTGAAAATTCTCCTCCGCATAACTGAAATATCTTATTCCTTAATTAAGAAAATACAACAGAGATAATCTTAAAGTAGTTTCATTATTTATTATTATAGTATCTTTTGTTTTATTTTTCATCAAGAAAATGTTGAAATGTGATGTTATACTCATATGTAAAAATGTAACAAAATATGTGGTTCAATTACATATACATTAAAAAATATTTTTTAAAAATTTAAAATTGATTTGAATTATTTTCGTTTAATTACTTTAGAAAGAATATAATCCAATTTAAAGTATTCGATAAAATATTTCTAAATTTTAAACAAGTGTTTTAAAGTTATTCTAAAAATTGTTTGCTTCATATTACCGGTTGCTTCATTTTGAAATTTTGGGTAGAAAAATTATTTATTATTGTAAAAAACAGGTTTTAGGTGTAAATTTCTAATAATTACAATTATATTATACTATGTATAAATTATACAGATAACTGTTTTAAAACTATAGCTTTTCTACATAAAAGCATGTTTAAATCACAATAGAAATAATACATTTTCTGTATGTTACAATGAAAATTTAATATATATACCACAAATAACAAATTAAATCTATCAACCGCACATCATTAGGTTTTCTGAATACATTTTGAACTTTAGATTCAATAAGCTTCTTTGTTATTTGAAGCAGCTTATGCAACTGCTTTTATTTTAAATTAAAACTAATATACAAACAATAAAGCAATGTAAATTAAATTTAATTAAATTTAATAACACAATACGATTTTGAGTTTAAATAAATGGTTTACTTAACATTCATTGATTCAAATATTTACTATCTATTCAAGATAACTGTTTGAATAGAAAAAGTAAAAGTACATTTTAACTTGGGAAGTTATAATAGTAAAGGATAATTTTAAAGACTAATCTGAATTGTAAGAGTTTTCAGTAGTAAATATTTTTCATAATGGCAACAAAATAGTTATTTTTAGAAACAAATATAATGGACAAAATTTTAAAAATTTTTCCTAAATTTTTATACTCATATTTTTTATTAAGGGGCAATAATTCGAATGAAAGGTCATTAAACTATATTAATCATACATATTATTTGTTGATATACATGTTTCGGGTTACTTAATTTATGCATCAAAAGAAAACTGAGAATAATTATTGTAAGTTTTACTGAGAACTTCGCATGATGCAAATTATGTAATAAATATAGATGATGTTGGATATAAATTCAGATGGATTGACTTACTACTACTTCTTATAAATTCTATTGTCGAAAAAGATTGTTTTTAAATTATTAAATAAAGTGTAGATGGTATTAAACGAAGAATATTTGGACAGTTTTCACACAGCTCAAACAAATTTAGACAAACCTTAACCAGCGTTGTACAGTTTTTTAAGCCTAAAAAAATTAACCAGAAATTGCTTACACCAATAATAAAACAAACTTGTAGTTGATGTCATGATCTGGGAAATTTAAATGAAATAAAATCATTCATAAAATGAAAAATGGTTCAGTCGAGTATTTGACACATTATGGGAAACTTAATTTATAAATAATGTTAAAGAATTTCATTACGATATATAGAAAGCGTCAGATTATTTTTTGTGATTGAGAAGAGATTTCAGAGAGCTAAAGCGATATAAGCTACCTCACTCTAATATATATTTCTTAGATACTCAATGTTTCGAAATAAATAGTTTAGATATCAATAACTTTGAGAATTTAAAAATATTATAGAGAAAGTATATTTTATAAAATTAAAAAAACGAATAGTTGTTTGAAATTTATAAAATCTTAATTATCAGCATTTCATAGTTCGCATATTACTTTAAAAGCTATTACTTTCTTCAATTCATAATTTCGTAAATGAAGAAATCTATCTATAGAAACTATTAAAATTACGTGTTTTTGCTAGTTTTCAATGAAAGTCATGGAATTAATTTCAAGAAAAAATGTTAGACGTCGACGTTTATAGAGCAATCCAAGGATATATTGTTTCTTTACGATGAATTATATTTAAAAGGCTTTGTATTTCCAGTGAAAAATCTTTATAAGAAAAATAGATACCTGAATAAGATTCTCAGAGAATTGTTTGAATCTGTGTAATAAGTATGTTGTTACATGCAAATGTTCTTTTTATTAAAGTGTTGACAGAAAATTGTAAACATGATTACAATAATTTTGGATAACATATTTTACAGTTAAGCAAATGTATACCTTTTCAATTTTTGCGTAAAAAAAATTTCATCTTTTTTTTCTGTCCACATTTGTTTGGAGGCACACTCAGGTTTGATATAAAGTTCTTTCATTTTCATTACCAGAATTATTCGATTAAGAGACTTTTTCTCAAATTCTTTTTCAATTAATAATCTATAAATTTGTTGTTTTATGAAGAACTTATTAAAATAAATTATTTAAAAGGAGACGATAGCAGTGAAACTTATTCGAAATAGTTGGTAAGTAAAAAAGGAATGCTATATGACTGGACTTTAAATTTGTAACATTAGGAAGGAAAGGTTTTAGCAACATCAAAATCATGGAATTAGGTGCCTGTAATATAAAAATGAGTAGCATTTCAAGGCATTTATAAGAAACAAGAGAGACAAATGCCATCTGAAGAATGACATAAGAAAAAATAGTCCATTGTATTTTGCATTCAAAATTCACTTTGTGAGGTCAGTTTCCTCAGAATACTGTGTTATGTCTCGAATAAGTAGAAAAAAATGCTTACCATCTAATTTTGGAATTTCATAAAGGTAAAATCGTTGAATATTGAAAAGGATTATTGTTCCATGTTATTGCCATTTACACAAACCAAAATCCAACCGATATCATGGTAATATAGAATTATTGGATTACTGAAGGTTACACTTAACAGTGTGTAGATTTCAATGGCCTCCTATGAGTGACTCCCAAGAAGTTGATCTAAAAAAAACCCTACATTCCATACATTCCTCTCAGGAATCATCATTCAGAAAATGGGCTTGCTTAAAGTACTTACAGATCTATTATCTGTAAATATTCGACTCCTCCTCTTGTGAGTCAAGTTTTTCTTTCCTTGTAATTTGTATTAAAAAAATAATATAATATTTTAATGAATGTATCCGTTGTTCCTAAAATAAATATAGTTTCAGCTCCATAAATTAAAAGTTTAAAAAATTATTTAAATATTTATACCATGTTATGAAGTCCACATTTGTTCAATAAGTCCATTTTTTGTTTTTAATTGATACTTTTCTTTTGCTTCCAATTCCAAGTAATACAGTATCTGTGATTCAGACATAAAATATTAAGTTGATATTTAAACATATAGACTTTCAAATAAATATCAACTACTATTATTATATTTAATAAATTTAATTATAATTTTCCTAAATTTCTGCATGCTTTCTATTAGTTTATAAATATTAAAATATATGCTCATGGGTAATACTCTACAAAACTATTATCATTAGGAACACATTTTTATTGAAATTGTTACGATAACATTCAGGAAGAGGAAACACACATTTCTTAGGTTAAAAGAATATTCTCCTTTTCCTCAAAATAGGACTACTATTTACAAGCACATTTTGCATAGTTCATTCTGAATCTTTAAGGACAAATTCCACTTCCATTCAGTCTTCCTTGATGGGAGAATCATACAAGATAGACAAGTTATTTTACAAAATAGCTTGTCTTTTGCCGAAACTACTTTTTCTTTGCATTTCAGAGTTTAGAAAGAAAAAACTAAATCTATACTGTGTGTAAAAGGGAATGGATTTGATTTGGATT
>JAPDSC010051357.1:0-15699 GCA_026290005.1 Latrodectus geometricus | reverse complement strand
GGAAAAGAAATATATTAATTCTAAATGTATTTCATTGCTTCCAAAAATATAAGAATGATTAAAATGTTCCATGTTTTTGCAATATATGTGAAGATAAATTCAATGCAATAAATCTCAATTTTGATAAAAATAGGGACGTGCAAGCAGATTTGATTTAAATGATATATACATATATGTTTATGGCAAAATATTGATCATGAAGTTATTCAAAAGAAAAATGTGTTATGGAGTGGTAAATTAAACTACTAAAAAATTGCGTTATTTATATATTTATAAATATTAAATTTTATTTATAATTTTTATCTGCAAAAGCAAACTATCCTACTATACTATAGTAAAATTATGTATAGAAAAAATTTTCAGGTATTGAATTTTCATATTGAAAAACAGTGTTTAAGTACATTTAAGGGATTTACAAAATAAATTTTCTGTCGCAAATTCAACTAATGAAGCAATACGATATTTTTTTCTTGGATTTGATTTTAAATTTTTATCATTTAAATGTAAAGTTGATATTATAACTTAGTAAACAGTAGTAAATAATATGCTTAATTCAAACTATATAAATATGGTTAATTTTTGGAATTAATGCTACCAGTAACACAAATAAATATATAAAAATATCACAAACATGGGAAAATTATATTCTTTGTGTGGATGATTTGGAAAGAGTATTTTATATTAATGAACAGTGAATAAAGTTTATAGCAACATATCTAGGCAAATTATGATTCACTTGCTCTTTTACTTCTTAGAATCATAAAATATTTCTATAATTTAATATGAAGATATTTATATGACTCTTGTTACAACAAATGCGTACAATTTTAAAATATTAGATAATATAGCATAATTATTATATATGCGATATAATAATGTTACGATATAATAATTATATATATATATATAATTATTATATCGTAACATTAATTAACTAACGTATAATAATTACAATACGTTAATAATAGTTATATAGCCTAAAAATATATTTTATAATGTTTTTTATTGTTTCTAATGGTGGGCAGACTTGAGAAATTAACCCATTTGCCGTAACAAGGCCGGGAATTGCTACTCATTTTATCGTTACCCGGTGGATACCTGTGGTCATGGTGGTACGAGTAGCATCGCCACGCCACACTCCCAGAAACCCGTTTATAGGACGGGCCGCATTCATCCATCATCTGAAGAAAGAGCAAAAAACACAGAGAGAGAAAGAAAAAGTACATCCATGCCCGAGCCGGGATTCAAACCCAGGTCCTCCCCAACCGTAGTCAGGTACTCTAACCTCCAGACATGGTGGGTGGCATATTTTGTAATTTTTTTTAAAAATATTTTTCATGATTAAAATACAAATTAGAGGATATATTATAGGTAATTATACAATTAGTCTGATATAATGCAAATTAATTCAAGAATTTTTTATATAATTTATCAGCGAACATGTACAAGTGCATATGAAGAAATTCGTTTTTTTAAGTGCAAAGATTCTATATTCAATGCAAATGCTTTCAGTTTTTTTAAAAGCCACGTAAATTGTACGATTTCTAGAATGTTTTAACACCGAAATTCCAATTACATTTGCACAAGAATAATTGTATATTACATTGCGTCAAATAACAAATTCATTCAAAAAGTGTTGCATATGTGTGGCAGAGATATCCTCGCTCATGCAACATTGTGTATGATTGATATATTATTTTATATTTTTATATATTATTTTATATTTCCAGTTGCCTTCTTTGAATTAAAACATTATTGAATGTAATTCTGAGCAATTTCTTTCTTACTTAAGGCAGTAATATTTTCTTTCTTTATATCGTAGATCATAAAGGGGGAAAAAACTTTAATATTAAGCTCACTATTTGTTCAGCTCGTGTTAAATTTTATAATTTATTCTATTTGTTTGATAAACGTCTTTTCAGTAAAAGGTAATATTTTGCAGTCAGAATTTTTTAAGTAAATAAAAAAACTATATATTTATAATTAAGAGTTGTTCCTCGTAAGTCGTTATAATTAAGAGTTGTAGATTTTACCATGTTTGATAATACTTACTATTTGAGTATTTTTCAGATATTATGAAAGATTTTATGATTAAAATCATAAGTTCTGTTATATGCATTAAAGAAAATATTAATTTTTTAAATGTCTGTTTTAATATTATATTTAAAGCTAAATCATATCATTATTTGATTTGGTTTTATCCCTGAAACGTATTTTGGAACGTTTAGATTTATATCTGGCTCCAATTACCAAAGTACATTTACCCTCTGCTAGCAACGTGCTTTCTGCAATCTTATATATAGATTCAGTTTTGTAAGTATTCTTTATTCAGAAGAAATTGTAAGATTCAATGGTAGGTTTCTAACTCTGTACAGAACAGAAAAACATACCCTAGGATATATTAGTAAAATTAATGCATTATTTTCAATGTGTTTTAGAGTAAAACCTCCTTATTTTTAATGCTTAATAATTTCTATTGATTTTGCTAAAGATGATGATTGTCATTAAACTCCAACTTTTTTTTTATTTAAATGTTTTCCAACTATTTCTAGAGCGTATACGTTCTTAAATGTTTAATAAATCAGAAAATTTCTGGGAATGTTTACATTTTTTATAAATTTGAATTAATTAGGTAACAAAATGGTTTGAAGCTCTATATGACTTGAAATTACATCTGAAATGTTTCATTGACTATTTTTAAAATTTCTCTTCTCTACATTTGCTTATTTCAAAAAGTAAACAATATTCTCAAATATTTGTGTATCAGCATTATATTTCCAACTACAGTTGTAATATCAAACTGCATCAATAATTGCTCACAAATAATATTTATTGTATTAATTGAGATTCTTAAAACTATAAAATACATTTGTGAATATCGTTAAATATACTTTCTGTCATGAATGGGTTTAACTTCAAAAATCATTCAAAGTTAACATTATTCTGTGCATCTTAAGATAAAAGCTAGCTTTGTAAGACACACAGCATATTTTGGAACTTACTTACCTCATAAATGACATTTATAAAAAATTATATAAAATATATCTCTGTGATATAAGCATTTTGAAAACTAATAAGCTGCTTAAGAATTTTCTCTTAATTTATTATTACATTTTGATTCGAATAAGATTCTTCAAAGCTCAGAGACTTTCAGATTTGGGCACATTAAGAAATCACTTGATAACTAAGTCATTAAGGTCTGGCATCGGAGGCATATGTATAATAAGACAAGGGATAAGCCACAGAAATAGTAGATGGAGGATATCTTGAATGACCTTATAACTTTAAAGATATTCAAGAGGAAAAATAAAATCAGGGACAGAGATTTCAAAAGAGTATTGTTAGGCAGGCTACGTCACACCTTTGGACTTAGTGCCAATAAAGAAGAGAAGAATTTGAGTAATTAAAATCAATTAGTATGTTTTAAATAATTAACGATTGTTGTTGGAATTTAAAAAATATTAATTTAATAATATGATATTATTAAGTTTGCAAATAAACTGAAAGTTTTTTAAAAGTTTTTTAAAAATAAATCGCCATGTATTACATAGATACATCAGAAAGTAATATCATAGTTCATTATTTGTACTTACTATGTCCTATTTTTATTTATTAATTTTGAGTAACATGATTTACAAGGAGGAAGTGAAAGTTTTCACTCAGAACTACATAATGATCACTTAAAAAGTTATTTCCTTTTAGGTAGTCTCCACTAGCCTAAATCAAGAGTATGTTGAACCGTTTAGGAACATGTAATAATGGTCTTCGAAAATCTAATTTAAGAAGTAAGCATGCAGATTAGTTCAACTTATTTGTTTTCACTTCCTGCTTTAAATAGCACCGGAAGATTAACGGCGCAAGTGAAATGATTACATCATTTAGCTCCATAAATATGCGAGTAATTAATTAATAATTTAGTGCAAGCACATAAATAATTCTATAAGCAAACTTTAACTTTGAAAATATGCGTTTTATGATATAGGATTACAAAAACATAACTTGTTGAGAACAAGTTTAATAATTACTAAAATTTATCATTTAAATTTTGTGTTTTCTATCTCTTCCAAACTGGATAAGAAACTACTGATATAATAAAAGGATTAATATGCAAAATCTAAATTTCGCTTTTAATGATTCAACAAGATAAATAACAAGATAAAAAATGTATAATATATACTTTATCTGAAACTAGAACCATTTTCCACACACATTAGGTGAAATCTCACTCATTTAGTTTATCATGTATTTTTCTCCTCTAATTAAATAAATATATTTTTAAACAAATTACAAGAATCCTAAATCTCAGAAGCAATTACATATTTTTTGTTTTCTATAACCTTTTTTGTCTAGAGAATACAATAAACTTAGTGTGCAAATATGTTTTCAAATGTCTGCAGTTATATCATGTAATAGAATCAATAAATATATTAACTTAACCGAAGGTTTTGATTCCTTCAATGAAAATAATTATCTTAGAAATTTAATAAATTAATAACAGTTAATTATGAAATATATAATCTATAATATTCAAAATGTATATCAATTATAGTTAGGCTAAACTATATCAATGATTTTATTTGAATTTAATTTAAATTCTCCCGAAGAATATCTTGATACAAACACACACACACAACTCAAGAAAATAATATTACAAAATTGAATTATGTGTAGCTTAGACTATTACAAGATTCCCCTTTTTTTCTAACAGTTATAGAATATTAATGTATCTGGATACTTCAATCAAATTGATTTATAAAATGCATAAAAGCTAAGAATTGTATAGGTATCAGTTTTGCATTACTCACTAATACATTTGGAAATATTTATAGATATTGAGTCATCTATAAACCTAATTTGCTGTCTATTTACAACAAACTTTTCTTTGATAGCACTAATAAGAATAACATGTAACAATGAGTGACTGATGTTTTTACAAAATGTAATTTTTCTAAATATATGCAATACTTCCCACACACATACTCACAGAAAGCATAAAAACACTTCATCAAAAAATCATTTCTAAAACCTCATACTTATTATTAATTGATTAAAATGATTTGTATTACTTGAATATAAATTTTAGCAATGGCAAAGGGGATTAATATTTTTTATTTCGTGTAAAAATAATCAAGTAAAATTAAGAAAAGGAGTAAAAATTTCTGTTATTATTTACTAATTGCATTGATCCAATAGCAGTACTAACAATGAGAATGAAAAATGTAAAAGAAGTTGGAAAATATAAAAAATATTATTAAAGTAGATGTATTATAACCGGCTGTTGACAGAGTGGTTAGCGTTCCTGATTCCAAGGCTGTATGTCCCGGGTTCGATTCACGGTTGGGCATGGACGTTTCCTTTCTTTCTCTGTCTATGTATTTCTTTCTTCTGAGATGATGGATGAATGTGGCCCACCCTATAAACGGTTTGTGGTGATGTGACGTCGGTAATGCTACTCGCCTCCGTGACTTGGTTCACAGGTGCCCACCGGGTAATGCTAAATGAGTACCAGTGTCTGACTTTGTTGTGGCGAAGAATTAATCACCTAGTGCTCACCATTAGAAAAAAAGAGTTAATGTAATTACAATAAATATAAATAGACACTATGTTTTTATTTAGCTGTATTTATAGACATGAATTTTAAAAGATTTTAAATATATTTTTTTTTATTTCATTTGTATAAACAAATCTTAAAACAAACAGATACATAGATAAATCAAGCCTGGTAATATTGGGAAAAAAGCTTATTACAATGAAATAAATAAATGTTAATGTAAAATTAATGAATATTACTAAAAATAAATTGAAAACAAATTCATATGATATTAAAATGGCACAGTAGTAGAAGAGAGCTACACTTTTATTTAAATGAAGATCAAATTTTTTAAAATATCTTTAGAATTAAGGTATAATTTATTAGTATATAATTTTTAAACAACAATCATATGCACTTACAGATAAAATTAATGCTGAATACCTTAAATATTTCCCATTCTAAATCAGTATTATTGTTGTGCGTCAAATAGTTTTTTTACAAAATTTATAATAAAATGTGCATATAATAACTTGAAATCATGAGTTATATAATGTTGTAATTGAATGAAATATTTCTGTAACTTAAATCATCTGTCCCAAACCTATATTAGACCAATGAAAAAAAGACAAAACTAGAATTGCGTTGATTGACATATTTTATGGTAAAATAATATTCATTTCTATCACTCAAAAGATTATATTAAACTTCTTATTATAAATATATGCTTCTATGTTATAATATATGCTAATAATAAATATATGCTAAGCATGTTTTTCTCTCTGTGCAGTTTCAGAAATCACATAAGTATAGTCTGAGATTTTGATCAAGTCTAAATATAATTTTGTATTTTTTTTTTAAACTAAGAGGTACTTTGCTTTGTAAATATTTTTACGAATTTATATCTCATTTTTTTATCTCATATAGTAATACGGATTAGTTTGGAGATTTTTTATACCAAATTGCGTGACGTTCTTTGAAAGTCCATAACCGTTATACTCTATATAATTACATTTGATTCTAATATAAAAATCATATTATTAAAGTTACTATAATCCTATATTTCTTAAGAACTTAAAAATTCAAATCTATCACTAGTTATTTTATTTTAATTAAATCGATTTCGTATATTGACATTTAACTTATATATAAATATTAAAAAATAGTCATCAATTATTTTCATGATTAGGAAATAATTTATTGAAATGATAATTTACAATCTGTTAATCAAATTTGGAATACTGGGTTTAACAGTTACAGACTCTACTTATATTAAAAAATCAGGTAATATCTTCAAAATAGATTTAAATTTAAGTTTCAACTTATTAACAGTACACGTATTATAAAAAGGCAGTTTCTTGTCTCCTTCTAAAATAATCAGCATATAAAATTAAAATTCCTCATGTTTTCAGCAGAATCATAAATTTATGATATGCTTATAGAATCTGCTTATAGTCATACATATATAAGGCTTTCTTATTCATTTTATTAAAATAACTGTTAAATTTATTGATAAGAGTTATAATTGAAAATGGAAAGGATGATTTATAATTAATTTTGCTTGAAAGTCTTTTTATATATTTTTAAGTTAAGAAATTCATCACATTAATTTTATGGCATTTTCTTATGCCCATTTATTTTCAAACATTAACATGAGCTTTTTTTTAAGTATAAATAAATATTCTTCTTCAACTGATATAATTAAACAATAAATTATTTTTATTTTTTCAAGTTAGGGTCAATGAGAATAAAATATTAAAACAATGATTAGTGTTCATTGCGTTTTAAACTACCAAGATTGTATCTCAACTCATTTTTTCTTCCAACTAGCCCTTATATAAAATCTAAATCTTTGCAAGTAATATTTAGAGTTTATATAAATCTAAATATTGTTATTAAGATTATACATGTTCTAACTGCTTCACTTAGATAAAAATTTTAATGTTCTGGTCACGTGTAAAGAATGCGTGCTAAACAATGCCAGTTGATGTACACGCATATCACCAGCTTCTGGGTATGGAGTGATGCCTTTGTAGTTCCTGAAATATATCCTGTCCATAACATTGATGTTAACATGTGTGATTGTTGTTTTAGATAAATTTTCATCACACGTTAGCAGATAATCAAGAAACGGTTTGTTTTTCTGACAAGAAGGTAGTGACGTATTTTTAAAATATATTGTGTATTCAGTAAGCTATGAGAGAGCTATTTGCTTGGCTTCTAACACTTTTCAAGATTGTTTATCTTACAATGATCGTTTCATTATATACGTGAAAAATAATTGCAAGTTTCTGATGCGTGAAGTATCCTTTTCAATAACATTTTTTTCAAATGATCGCCGTTTAATATCGTTGACTCACCAGATCATGATGCCTTTTCGAATGATTCATCAGCAGAACGAAATTTAAAACATTTGTGTAATGCATTTAGTAACAGAAACGTATCAGAGTGCTATGCATATATATATATATATATATATATATATACCTAATTCTTGGCTGCTATGGAATTTTCACCTTTCAGCACTACAAGGGGCTGAAGAGATGTCATCTTAAATAGTGGATCACCCGGTAGGTGTGCCATAATTGCCCCAGAAGTGGGTGGGTCTTCAAAATTTAGAAGAATGAACTAAGCAGAAGACACCCAGACTTAACCTATCAACCCCTGAGGTATCAATTTATATGGATTACGTTACGGCTGTGGCATATTTGACGTTCCCAGTTCCCATACAGCCAATAACAAACACGAGGGGTCTTCATTTGGGACAAGATTTGAACTCACTACTTCCCGATAAAAAGAACGAACGCCGTAACACCACGCCTTTGACGGTAAACTTCGTATAAAAATAAATAGAGTAAGATGCTAATAAAATAGATGAATGAATATCTATGTTTTTATAAAAAGATGAATAAATATGTAAAGTTTGTATGCATAAATATATGTATATTAAAGTATAAATTTTTTACTTCTCTCAAAATCTATTTTAACACATCACAATTTTCCAGTTAATTTTAAGTTATATTTAAAGATAAATCCTTTACATGTTTCAAGAAAAAAATTTTCTGCCTTTACCCTATATCTAATATATGAGATGGACAATAAAAGCTTCACATTAAAATATAATAGTATTTGCACTTATAGTGGTTCCATTTTATAAATATTTTTATGATTATTAACAGGATTTTTCTCATATGGAAACTAATTTATCTTATTTTATGCTTCACTTCTTTTTATTAGATATTTTATTCATTTAACGATATGAGTATAACTAGTGCCTCCTGATTGATTATGGTTTCTATATTTCTATGCTGTTCAGAAGGATAGCTTTAAATTCGAAACAAACCACTGTTTAACAACATAAGTTGGATGCCTCGCTTCGATTTTCTGCTAATACACCCGTTTAAAAACGTGTTTTGCAGTTTTCAGAGTTTCCTTCTTTTAGACACGTGAATAAAGCCTCACTATCATCGAAAATTTCTTCGAAGAAACAATTTGCGTTGCCCTCGAATACTCTAAGGCTGTAGGCTATCCACACACATTACAATGTCAAAATGATTCTTGTGAAGAAAACTGATTATTATTTCATTTTCACATTTATTTAATGTTAGGTATTCATTATTTCATGCTTGATAATAACTCTTAATTGATATTCTTGTCAAAAAATTTTTATAAGCAATTGTTTGTCTGAAATATTTTTTTAAATACTAATTATGTCCCAATAGAAATATAAAAAATTTTGTTTTTCCTTATAAATTAAATATACAAAGTACAGAAAAGATGGAATTTTTGAGTCTCTATATAAGACGCAAAAATATTAATAAATAATACAGAAGTAAAACTAAAGTATAAATATTTTTTTGAACAGACTTTCTTTTTCCCAATATAGTGAATATAATTACTTTAAAAGTTTGGAATCGAATCAAAATTCAATTCTAGGCATGATTGAACCAAAACCTAAAATGTGTACCTGATTGCAGTATATTTTTATAAATCGTTAGAAACATTATATAAAAAAATATCCTATAAAATTCGACCCAACTCTTTGAAAAATATCTAGGGGCTTCAAGATTAAGGAATACTTTCTTTTAAATAAATTTTTTATGACTAAGAAAAGAGCATCAAGATCATAGGTGAACTCAATTTACTTGTAACCGTGACTGCAAAAAGCTATATTTCTCTTTTCTAACAAAGCAGTCACTGGTTTTTCCAGTTAGTGTATTTTATTTCCTTTACCATGCGTTTTTTTCGTCAAAAACTTCAAATTCAGCCTTGCTTCAATTTCCCGTGGGCAAATCACACTCAATGTAGACAAGTCACCAGGCAATGGAGTTAGTTTCCAAAACATCGAGCTTTGTTAGTTTGAGTTTGAGAATGTAGAAAAAAAAATGAGGTAAAGAAGTCAAAAGGAATGACATTTTTCTTTTTCCATGTCATTGTAGCAGTTTCGAAATGGAAAAAAAAATAAACACGATTCAAATTTCAGAAAAAATTCTATTTTAAATTTCCTTCTGTTTTGTCCTGCATTGTATTTGAAACCTTTTCTACTATTACAATGCCAACTTGTATAGCCACCGAGTCTCTGAACATAAATTAACTACCATCTAGCTACAGGAAATCTACTTTTGTCGGAAAAATATATTTGTTCTTAGTACTATTTCAAACTTTTAAGAAGTATTTCCTATTAATAGTATTTCCTACGAATACTTTTATTAAATTTTAAATATATCTGTATATATATATATATATATAACGGATACATTTATTTTATTTTAAAATTTTTTTTAGTTATAACAACCCATTTGAATATTAGAAGAGAATGTCAATGAAGAAGCATTTAATTTCGAAGTTAATGCATTTCTTATTAATGAGAACCAACTTTATTTTTCTAATTCATAGCCTAACTTTATACAATTAGTTGTGCCCAACACAACGTGTGATGTAATTAAAAATTTTCATTTTTCAGTTGTTTCTACAGTAAAATTATAAAATAATATGAGAAACGTAAAAACGATTTTGTGTTACGAATGTGCGAATCTGTCTTACAGTTAAAATATAGCTGAGTTTGATGCATCAATGTCAATGCAAACATTGTTTTCTTAATTAATGTTTAAATTATAACTCAATTCAATTTGAAAAAACATGGATTTTGGAAATAATTCCGATGCTTAGTCTTTAGCAAATTCTTTATTTGAAACTATCTTAATAATAAAGAAATATGTTCATAAATGTTTAATAAAATTTCAAAACAAAGGTCTGTTATGCGAAACGAACTTTATGAATTTAATAAAGTACAACAGTGACAAATTTCATTTTCTGAGATTCAAGGTAATATACGATTTTTATAATAAAACAAATAGGTCCTTTGAAAGACATTATTGATTTAATTTATTTTAATGTTTTCTTATAACATTTATATTTTATTTTGTCCAATATCAATTTCTTCACAATCCAATGTTTTGTCCAATAGTATCGAATGCGAATAATAATTTACAACGGAAAACAAATATTAACTTAAGGTCATATTTTAAGTGTATAACTTAGATTTTTTAAGGAATTATACATTCAAAAACATTGAGTATTTCTGAAGCAAAGCATCAGAAATATAATACAATTGCTAATAGCAAACAATTTACATAATCATGTGAAAGAAATTTATGTTTCTAAAATCATTTTAAAATGTTAATATTGTAGGTCTCAGAATATTAATGATATAAACATCAACTAAACCAAGTTTGTGTTTATAATGCTTAATTTCATGAATAAATTATATTCATTTATAGCATGTTATAAGTGTTTGTCATCGTATCATTGTCAAAGGCCATGAATTTGAAAACCATGCATGTGAAAAAGAAAAATCAGTATACAATTCCTACTTACAAAATGAATGTGATTAAATATAATCAGCGTTCTAATTTACATTAAGATACATCAATGAAAATATATATATATATATATTTATATATATATTTATATATATATACAGAGCATTATATGCATATTCATCAGAAATATTCGAAAAAATACAACTTACTTGTTTTTTTTACTTTTAGAGGATCTTTGTATCTTTCGGTCTACGCAGAATTATTTTAATTAAATTGAGAACCTCTCACCATATATTTTATTTACATGTTTACTGCAATGCATCAGAATTTCTTCTACAAAATTAATTAAAAATACTAGGAAAATAATTACAACTATTTCACTACATTCATTACTGCACGATTTCAAATTGAATTATTTATATTCTAATTAGAACAGTCTGATAAATTATCAGAAGAAAGTTAATCTATGTAATAACTTAAACCCAAATGAAAGTCTAATGTTGTTAATCATAGAATGTTCATTCTTTACTTAAATAACAAAATGTAGAAGTGTTTGCTTGTGTAGTTTTAATATACATCATTATTATATTATGCAATAAAGCCTCCTTGTAACTTTATTCTGTTTTAGCTATTCATTTAACGTGGATGACTAAATTATGCAAATTAACAGAAATGTTTTTTTTTATTTGTTTATCTTGAGTTAGAGAAATATTTTCGTTGTTTTATATTTAAATGAAGTATATCATCTTGTAGTACAAATATTTCTGTTTTAAGAGAAGCTAAAAATTAATTTTATAAGTCTGTGCTAAATAAATTATATCTATGTATATATAAGTAGATATAGAAAATATAAATGAATTTTATTAATAATGTAATTCTAAACATTAAAATTATGTGAATTATGAGATACATTCTGAAATATTGGTTTTAACATTTGTTACATTAATATAATTTTTAATTCAAAATATAGAATTTTTTATAGAGTATACATTTATTTTCTGTATCAAACAAACTTTCTTATTATTAGAAAATTTTATTTCTGTGATATACTCCAATTACTGGAATTTATTGTGTTAGTAAGAAACAGTTAATGATATATTAGTCGAATCCAATTCAAGTTATATCATGTCAGAAAAAACATTCTAAAGATTGTGTTTTGAACAGCAATCCAAGGTATAACTGGAAATATACTGATTCTATCACATCGGGGTTTTCAAACATGAAGTTGTCAAAATATTAAAAAAAACGATCTAATGATTATGAAGAAAATATTAATGATGATTAAAATCAAAACCATAAGCTTGTAGACCTCATAGAGTGCTTATAACATTTTAGCTTATAAACTATTAATAAAGCGTAAGAGTCAACCATCAATGTTAAGAATACCAAATGCAAATATGTTTGCCATCGAAACCAAGGTAGTATATAGATAGATCATAACTGCAAATGCTGAGAAGAATTCAGATTTATTTTCATAATTGATTTCATAGTTCAGGAACGAAGATCTTATAATCACTTCTTTATAAAGAAGTTAAAAGTTACATTATCCACACACAATACTCAATTTCAAATTTTGTTCTCTATTAAATTTAATAATAAATGCAATAAATTTGAAACTGAATAATAATGCCAGTTTTTCTCACATAATATTTCTTATGATATCTATGTTATAAAATTATGATTCATGAATGTAAATTCCACATATGGAATTAGAACAGAACTGAAAAATATATTTGAAAGAACTCAGTGAATAGTTTTGGGGATATCCGTAGCAAACACAACTCCTACAGTAGTCCATATATCAACGTATTTGGAGATCCTTTATTTTTCTTCTTTTAAGCACACAATAAATTCTTAGACATCTTAAATGTTTGTGTTAATCAAACATCATGAAATATTTTTGTAGGAAAAATGTGATGCTAAAAATCATTTCACATTAAAAATTTGTTTATTACTTGTTTAGTAAATAATATCATACATCTATTGAAATTCTCATTTTCACTATATAGATTCCCCAAACACTTATTTAATTCAAATTAATTCATTTTTTGTAATTGGTTTATTTCATTTAATCTTTAATTTAATATGTAATAGAAAATTTAATATGTTTAATAAAAATATAATATTGATATCAATAAATTTATCACAGTTAATTTATTTTTCTTTAAATCTTCCACACACAAATAAAAAAGTAATAATTTGGATTACCATTTAAAACCGATAAATTTGTCAAGTGTGAAAGAAGAAACAATTTAATTCTGATGTAATACATTATTCATGAGTTTCATCACAGTTTATTTAATTAGATATTTAGAATTCTTTGGGGTATGAGGATAATTTTTTAATATAAAATCCTTTATTAGCATATAAAAACAGAACAGTGTTGTATCAGAAACAAATCTTAGGTTTTCAGAACTCATCGCATTGGATTTATTCACATTTCATCAATGGATTTAAATCTCATTTTGAAGGATTACTCAGAATTTCTATGACGTAGAAATGTATAATGACGTGCTTCAAACCTTTTGGATTATTTTAATCCTTCTTTAGAATGTTGTAAGGAAATAAAGTTTAAATATTCAGTCACATTCAAGCATAGAAATCATTTAAAGAGAATCTTATGTCGTGATATTCTTCTTTGTTAGGAAGTTTTATTGAATTCATCTCTGAAAAACCTGGGATTTAGAGCGCTTCCGTTGCAAGCAAGAAAGATAAAGGATAACGGGATTTTATCATTCACAAGTATTTCAGTCTTTAAACTTTCTACTATTAAATGTTGTAAATCTCAAATGATGAAGTGACTAAAATTTCGAATAATTTTTTCATTTCAACCATAAATAAAGAGAAATAATTTTTGTTGTTAAGTATAATTCTGAATTTATTAAACATAAAAATGTATAAGTTATATATGCTTAACTATTATAGTGTTTCTTATAAATACATTTGAACCTAAAGAATAGAATTGTTCTGAATTGTTTTCGATCTAAATAATAAATGAAGTTATTTTAATGTTTTACTTTAAGTTAGCTACAAAGAAATTTCAAGGAAGTATGCTGGTTAAATAAAATAACAATAAATATCTGAAATTAAAAAAAAATTCTTAAAATATAATCTTTAAAATTGAATATTGTTGAGAAAATCCAAAAAATCACTTTACTGCAAAATATAACAATTTATTTAAAGCATTTTTAAAACATAAATTTACATCATCACATAATTATTAAAATTTTCATTTGATTATTTTTTTTTCATATCTCACATAATATGGAAAAATATTTAAAATAGGTAAATGTTATTTTATTCTTTAATATATATTTTATGTAAAATTGAATTAAATGTAATAAATATTAGAATATATGCACAGATTTCAAGGAATTGTAGAAAAACATAAATTAAAAGAATATTTTTCTATTATTTTTTATAAATAATTACAGACAGAAACCATGTGCTTATAACAAAACATTATAATGTAGACACTTATTTTGGCAGTATAGTAACAGTTTCTTATTACGAGGTTTGGTAAATTACATAACGCAGAGTAAAACTATATTTTAAAATAAAAAAAACTGAATTTAATGTAATTAAAAGGTTTTGTTTGAAATTTTTAAAACAATATTAGTCATATCAGTCCCTCTTTCTTTTCCCAATTCTTTAAAACAATATTAAAATTAACATACAATAATGATAAAACAAGAAACATTTTTAAGATGTTTTTTTAATTTTATAAATTTGAGCTAAAAATCTATAAACATTATTACTTAGTCGAAAACATTATTTAAATCTCATGTCACTACCATTATATACTTTATTCATCAAACTGTAACTCCCATAAAAAGACAGATATTTCTTAAAATATGTTCTCTATATGAAATACATATTCAGAAAAAATTTTAATATCTGTTTCATAGCAAAAACATAAGATAATTCAATTCTGAAGAATTTTATGGAAAAACGAAAGGAAAGTAATATAATAAAATAAGTTAAATTTTTGAATGAAGGCATTATAAATACATAAAATAAATCTCTTGCAATAAAAGTTCAATGTAATTATTTATAACTTAAAATAATTACAAAACGATTGCAAAAAAAAAATTCGTAAGAGAATACGGAATATAAAATATATCTTACATATGTTAAATGTTACTCTACTGTGTACGTCCAAAAATGCAACACGCTTTAAACCATATTAGAAAATTTGTGTCTCGTTCTTCAAAGTTTAACTGCTTGATATGTAAAGCTTTATGTCCTATTCATAACATAAATGCACTTTCTGACGAATATGTCATTATTGTAGGACGTGGTGGCCTTCAATATATATATCATTACATTTGAGTACCATTAATTCGG
>JAPDSC010051330.1:0-17714 GCA_026290005.1 Latrodectus geometricus | reverse complement strand
AAAAAAATTACGTATTAGTATTGTTTTATCTGAGAATGATGCTCACATTGAATGTAGTCTAATTCCTCACCGGGAAAGTTAATGTAGTAAATAAACATAAATAATTTAACTGTATAATTGTATGCGTTAGTATTTTTCTTTCCTTACATTTTATATATTGTTAAGTACCACAAAATATCCTAGCGGTGAATTTTGGAATTAAAATTTTTTTTCACGGAATCCTTTATCCCATGTCTTGATTAGTCTAAATACCAAGTTTGGTGCCATTTCGGCTATAAAATCTTGCTACAGGGAGGTCCAAACACTGTCACTTAATAGAGATCACCCTGTATATAGAAGTAACAATAATATAATGCAAGCTAATTTGATATAATACCTATGGATATTCGTATTTATTTATTTATAAAATAAACACGTATGACTATTGTGATATTACCATTAAAATGTGAACCATATACACAAACTATACCGATTTCTGATTAAATCGACTTGCAATAAAGATTTACGTCTTTGCATGAATTTTTGCAGCGCTGTGAAAATTTTATAGTTTGACGCGCATTTGAATTTTATCCAGTATTAATTTAACTATTTATGTATATGTATAACATTTTTGATAATATAAAGTGATCAGTTATAAACTCAAAGTGGTATACAATAGAAGGTAGAAAAATACAACAAATGAGTTATAATGTTACAATTAGAGAATAATATTTTTACTGGGGTGAGTCAATCAATATACCTCAATAAAAAAAGTTTCTCATACAAAAATGTAAATAAACTTTTAGATAAATATCCAAAAACCTCATAGGACAAAAAATATTCCATTCATTCCGATATACAATAATGACAAAATATTTTTACAAAAATAAAAATTTCAAAAAATTAAATTGGATGCTTTTGTTTATATCTACCTATACTTGATTTTCAATTTATTCAAAGATTATTTTACAAAATATTTAATAAAATGTGAAACGTTATTTAAATCTTACCTTCTATTAAATTTCTTCCTGCGTTGGTGTGAATGACATCAACGAAAACAGCATCAGTAGTTTCCAATTTGACTTTATTTGGCACATTTCGAAAATAAGGCCCACTGGGGTCTAAACCTGATAGAAATGAAGGCTTACATTTTTTTATTAAGATTCTTTGTTGGCACTTTCAATTATAATATAATTAATGTCATGTTATTAAATGAATAAAAAAATCGGCGTCAAATTTGTTCTGATGGACGACCTCGAAAAATCTTTGACCTCTAATTCTTCTCATTAATTGTAAGAAAATCTGACGCCACTGAATCAGCCCATCTTAGCCGTGATTTTTCTAGATGTGTACAGTTTCTTGCATATGTGGGATATATTGATATAACTGCTCGATCCCCTCCGTTTTTGAAGGAAGCATTCTTTATCTTTGAAGTTGCTGCAAGACGAATGGGCATTAACGAAGCGAAGACAAAATACCTGTTCTTTTCTGGGAACAGATTACCAGACCATTATCTTGAGATTGATTTATGTAAATTTGAAACAGTAAACTTACTTAGGTTGAGTTAATACTAGTGACAACAGAACAGCTATTGAAAAGAAATACCGACTGTTTTTGAAAATAGGACCTCTTTTGGTCTTAGAAGGTTCTTAAAATCTAGGGGCCCAAAGTTTTTAATTTACAAAATTCTTATGAGGTGTTACTTGACATATGTTTCTGAGACCTGGACTAAATTGGAGGAAAGAACTGTTCTGGTATTTGAAAGGAAGATTTTGAGGAGAATGTTAAACTAAATTTTAATCAAAACTTGCTCTTTTAGACTTTTTCTGTAATAAATAGTAAGTGTTGTCTGTTTCTGGTACAAATTGCATCCCCCAACTATTTTCTTCATAGATATTTGGGAAATACAGTTTCATTCGTAAGAAACTTAAAATTTAGGAATCTTAAAAGCTATTGAAATCAATAAGGCAAACCCCTAAAAATTATAAAACACACATTATTGCATATGTATTATGTTTACATCGTATTACTTTCTAACAGGTATATTCATATGTTAGTCTATATACTTACAGACTAACACGTGAATATTAAGCCTTTGTGAATAAAATTACCCTAACGTTCGTATCAAATTATCATTGAATGTAAAGAAAGCGAAGATTATATTTACCGTGATGGGTAAAATTTACATGAAATTAAATTAAAAAGTCTTTTAAGAAAATCATGTGATCCAATTTGAGTATGAATCCAATAAAAACTTATAAGTGACATGTAGTACAAAAATGCCTTTGTTGTTCTAACTAATACTGACCGAATTATAAGGCATAAATTTTCAAATTCCAGACTCTAACTCCTTTGAAGGTAACAATGTCAGATGAACTCAAAATATTTTTATTTTAATCGAAGTAAAATACAACGTTTCTTTTCATTTTACATTTTGATCTTCCATTATATAAAATATATTTCATATTCCTCGGACAAGTATTAACAATTTTTGTGCAATGTGTGCCTTAATACAAAAAATAATAAAACTATCACGAATAATTTGCTAGTAAAATTATTTTACGTAATTCTTCAATTTTTTGTGTAAAATTGCCCCAAATCAAATTATCTATTAGTTTGTTAATTTTTCCATCACAACAGACATCTTTCGTTTCGATATGATAGCATGGAAAAGCATTTACTTACATATAATATTAGAACTTTGTTTTGGCAGCAAATTTTCAAGGATTTTATTGTTTTTACCAATCGAATTATATGATGATTCTTAAAATGTTAATAAATGTATTCATAACATTGTATTATTTACTGATATAAACGAGAAGTAAATTATACAAATTTTCATATTTTTCCTGATATTCAAAGCATTACCTGTGATACGTCCTAATCCAAGTACTCTTTCACCAGCATATCCAGCAATATGTGCTCCAAGCCTGTGTCCTATTAAATGGATTTTTCCTGGATGTATCCCGAAACTCCTCTTAAATAATAAAACAAATGTGATTTAAAATGAGTTTTTTTACTTTTTTTATAAAAAAAGGGTTACTCCCGATATAAATGGTATGAGATGTGGCAATAATTTAATAAAATAATTGATTATTTGAAATCTATTTAACGATTTTGATAATCATTTGATTGATAATGAAAATTAAATTTAAAAATACAACAAAGAAATTTAATTTTAATGGTTAATGAAAATTAAAATGTGATTTAGTCATATCAATGGGCAATCTTATATGTTATATATGTATTAAACGTTAAATATATATAGTTCGAAATCGAAAATTTCTTTTAAGGACTCACTGAATTGGTATCTAATAATCAGTGAAAGGCTGAATCATTCACTGCATATTAGATAACAATCAAGAGATAACTAATATTGAGAAATAATTGTTAAAATCACATGTGTTGTGCAAAATTTTAAGTAAACAGGATTAGTTGATGCCTTTTTCATGTAATCATCAACCCTTTTCGTTCACTAATGTGCAGTTTAAACTTTCATAATACGGGATGGCTTTTTTCCCGATACTATAACTATTTTATAATGTTATCAGTTGATAAAAGGGATATATTTTGAGCCAAAGGATCTTTGTGACTATTCTGGGATGGTTAGTTAGGGTGCTCGTTATCGGAAGGTAGTGAGTTCGAACCCCGACCCATTCAAAGATCCATTGCGTTCGCTAATGGTGGTTGGATAACGTTAAATATATTGTGGTCGCAATGTTCTCCTTGTGAAATGATACCCTTCGAGGTGGCAGGCCAAATCTGTGGATCTTCTACTTGGTCTCTGATTTTATATTACGAAGACCCGCTTTCGAGGCTACTATGGCACATCCACTAGGTACCCCATTATATAAGTTGATATCACTTGTAGTACTGAAAAGTGAAAATCCTAATAACCGGGCATTTTACAACAATAACAGAATACTTGTACTGCATGTGGTTATGATAATAAATAATTGAGTGTAGACAGAACAGAATTTTTATACCAATGTTAAGAATTATAGAAATCGTATTGGTATTGTATTAAATGAACGTGCATCTGAATCAATGGTTGGTGCGAAAATTTATTAACAACGAAAATACAAAATTGAGCAATAAAAATAAAAGTTTGCTGAGACTGATCAATAATTTTATTAATTCAATTAATCAAGCCACTTATTTTATATAAGAAATTCATTGAATAAAATTGAGCTTTGATTAAATAAATAGCAAATAGTTTTTTATTGAAATACTTAACAAAATAATTGTAGTAAAGACATTGAAATAAGTGAAGAAATATCTCAAATAGCAAGTACTATCGAAAAATATTTAAAATATTCATTCCTCTCCAACAAAAGAATAAGCATGTACCAATGTCAGAAGGTTTAACATTCCAATATTTATTTCTATAAATTTTTTAATGTTTCTAGCAACACTTTTCATTTTTTTGAATAATTAAATTTAATGTATAACACTACATTGCAAATTCTGAAGTTTTTTTAAAATTATGTGACTAAAATAAATAAAGTATTCATTATTTGATAAAATAGATATGTTTTGTAATTTTTAAATGTACTAACAAAAAAAAATAGCAGCTCTTGGTTTATTTTCCGTTTTACAGTTGTTTTTATTTTTTGTATATAATGGTTGATGGACACATATCTCAACAGTATAAAATAAATTTCCGAACGATTATAAACATTCACGCAAAAATTGAAGAAGAGTTTCTGATTTGAAGGCCCTAAAATTTGCTAATTATTCAGTTGCCAACTACACAATAAGAAATTAGATATATCTTTTGTTGTTGTTGTTGTTGTCGTGTCTATGAGTAAGTGTGAAGTGCAAAAATCAAAAAGTCTACAGTCCACCAAGAGTCTTGTTGATGAGATCTGCCAGTTCTGGAGCCCGATGGCCATAGAGGATCTCATTTGGTGGAGCTCCTAGTTCGAAGAGGGAGCGGATAATGGCTTGGCAGTTTAAGACATGATCTGGAGTTAGTTCGGATTGAGGACAGTGCTCGCAGTTGGGATAGCTCGCAGGATTTAATACCAGTTGGTGATATCTTCATGCCCTTGAAATGTCCAGTACGTAGCCGAGCTATTGTAGAGGAGAGGTTTCTTGGGCAGTCTAGATCAGGGATTGTTGCCTTGCCAAAATGCTGATCGTAGATCCTTCACCTGGCAACGGCATTTGCGTCTGTACTGATATATCTTTTAATAAATTGAATTAAATTCGATCGTTGAAGGCATTCTTGATCAATATTCTAATAATTTCGAAGATAGAAATAACATGCAAAATAACTTCGACTTTAAGCAAAACTTTAAAAAAGAGATAGGATCTAAAATATTACTTACGTGTAAGAATTCAATAAGTTGAGCTATTTGAGCTCCAATAACTCGAGCGTTAGCTACAGATAGAAAATATGGAAACCGGATTATGTTTCCATAAGTCACAAAAATGATGTTTTCATCACCTATCGCCAAATAATTATTCTTCAGAATCTAGAAACCAGTATATATATAATTTATTTTTATTTTTATAAAAATTAAATATATGAATTTAAAGTAAATAAAATTATTGTAATATGAATATTGTCTGTGGGGGCATTTCATTCTTATTCAAAATAAAAGTTTTATGAAGATTAAAACACACTTATAAAAAATAATATATTGAAAAAAAGAAAATAGATTAATAAAAAGAATGCATAATCTTAGATGTGGACATTCAAGAATGAATCAATAAATATCACACCAAGAAATTTAATAGAAAAATAACCAATATCTTATGGATTCTTCCATAAAAGAATCTATATAAGATTTTGATCTTAATGACATAAGGAAATACATTGTACGGTATTTTTACACATTCATCGCGTTCCTCCTTATTGATAAATGTTTCACAGAAAACAGGATGCATTAGAGTGTTATAAAAGAAAATTTTCTGAAAACTCTCAAGCACTCACTGTAGAAAGGTGCGTGTAGGGAGTAGAAGCACACAATCAGTTCTCCATTAATCAACAAAAACTAAGAATTCAAAACATACTCTATACTGAACTGCCCCATCATAATCAGTTTGATTTGTCATTGAATGGTCACTTTTTGCACATGACGGCTAATTAGACCAAGACCTATGATTTAACGTGGATTCCGAATCACTAACACATGGACTATGTGGGACTCAAACCCCCAAACTGTTCAACTGAATGCTAGAGCCCTAACCATTCAGCAGTCTTACCACAAAGCCACTGTTGTAATTGCAAATATGTAATAAAATATAATAAATAAATATCTTGTTATTTTCTTCCATTGATGACTCTTTAAAAAATGAGCCACACATGATTAAAAAATTCATTATTAATGTTGGAATAAATAATGCATGTCAACAGTACAAATATTGACTGTTAAATTAAATAAGGGAATTTGAAAATTGTTATTAATAACTGCATTTCACAAAATTTTACGTAAGTTTTTATACACTACCGGCCATTAAAATTGCTACACCAGGAAGAAATGCAGATAACAAAATGATATTTATTGGACAAATATATTATACTAGAAATAACATGTGATTAAATTTTCAAAAAATTTGGCTGGATAGATCCTGAGAAATCAGTACCCACAACAACCACCTCTGGCAGTAATAACAGCAGTTATACGCCTGGGCATTGAGTCAAACAGAGATTGGATTGCATGTACAGGTACAGACGCCCATGCAGCTTCAACACGATGCCATAGTTCATCAACCGTATTGTCTGGCGTTTGGTGACGAGCCAGTCACTCGGCAACCATTGACCAGACGTTTTCTATTGGTGAAAGATCTGGAGAACGTGCTGGCCAGGGCAACAGCCGAACATGTTCCGTATCAAGCAAGGTCCGTACAATACCGGCAACATGCGATCGGCCATTATCCTGCTGAAACGTAGGGTTTCACAGGGCTCGAATAAAGGGTAGAGCCACGGGTCGTAACACACCAGAAATGTAACGTGTACTGTTCAAAGCACCGTCAATGCGAACAAGTGGTGACCGAGACATGTATCCAATGGCACCCCATACCATCACGCCAAGTGATGGGCCAGTATGACAATGACGAATGCACGCTGCCAGTGTGCGTTCACCACGATGCCGCCAAACACGGATCCGACCATCATGATGCTGTACACAGAACCTGGATTCATCTGAAAAGATGATGTCTCGCCATTCGTGCTCCCAGGTTTGTCGTTGATCACACCATTGAAGGCGCTCTTGTCTATGACGCAGCGTCAAGGGAAGCCGGAGCCATGGTCTCCGAGCTGAGAGTCCATGCTGCTGCAAACGTCGTCGAACTGTTCGTGCAGACACTTGTTGTCTTCAAAACGACCCTGTTTCTTGATTCAAGGCTCGTGACGTGGTTGCATGATCCATTACGGCCATGGGGATATTATGCCGGTCTTCTCGGCTGCTAGTGATAGGTGGCCGTAGAGATCCCGCATGGCGCTACGTATTACCGTCCTGAGCCCATCGATTCCATATTCTGCTAACAGTCATTGGATCTCGACCGACGCGAGCAGCAATACTGCGATAAGATAAACCGCAAACCCAGTACGCTACAATTCGACCTTTATCAAAGTCAGAAACGTGCTGGTACGCATTTCTCCTTTTTACATGAGGCATCACAACAACTTTTCACCGGGCAACAACGTTCAAATGCAATTTGTGTATGAGGAACCGGCTGAACAATTTCCTCATTTAAACACAATGTAGGTATTGCTACTGACGCCTGTTTTGTCTGAATGCGCTGAAAAGCTAATCATTTGCATATCACAGCACCTTCTTCCTTTCGTATAAATTTCACGTCTGTAGCATGTCGCCTTCTTGGTGTAGCAATTTTAATGGCCAGTAGTGTAGTTTGAAAACCCGGTTGCCATGTAATTTCCTTTGTTTGTTGCTATATGATAACTTTATAGTGAAAAAAATGTAATTGGACCAAGAGGTTAATGATTTAAAGTGGATTTTTAACCTCTATTTTATCAACATTTGAGTAGGGATTCAAACTAATGATCTTGCATATTGAAGGCCTGAGAACTAACAATTCAATAGCCGGATCGACAGTGGAACTAATACCTAAAAAGCAAATTTTAATAACATTTTATAGTAATACTTCAATTTTTATTTCAATAACCTACAATTACGAAATAAATGATAAAGAAAAATTCTTGAGATTCTTACTGTCATCCACTCAGAGTGATACATTTTAACACTTGCATCTGGAATTATAATTCTTGTCCATGGTGAGGCTCTGAAGTCAGCGCTTGCAGCTGATTCCAGTTGCAGAGGAGATATAAGAAAAGACTCATTTCTGTGTCTTCTTGTGTAGAGATGAAGCAGAGTATTCTGCAGCTCTGGTGGCAACGGAGGGACACTGATGGGTCTCCAGACTGGATGCTGGAATGGTGGTCCTGACCAAAAGCATCCTATTTTGTTGTAGCATACTGATCTCAATGAACTCAAAAAGCTAACTGAAATTTTATAAAGATTGGAATTTAAAATAATGGTATATTGCAAAGTATCTAAAGGATTTATTAATATTTTGTTATTTGTTCTCGTAACTTAATCCGAGCTGAAAGCTGAATGATTAGTGCTCTGGTATTCAGTTCACCACCTGAATTTGATTTTTACTTCAAGCGTAGAAATTTTCAGTTGGTAATCTACAGTAAGTTGTATTTTCACATCCAATTATTCCTAGTGGGAAAGCAAAATTAGAGGGAATCCAGAACCAAATCAATTCAGCAACTTGAAAGAAAAACTCTGATGAATCACAATAATAACTTACGTGTAACTTTTCAATTACAATCTATATTTTTATCTTAAAGCAAATAAAACGCAAGTTCCCTTTGTGGTCTTACTTTAATGACTTTGTTTGTATTATGATGAATTTCTTCACTCAAGAACTAATTCGACAAATACCCAAAGAGAAACTGCTGTAAACATGATCCTGAGGTGGAAATGAGATTAAAATGCTTAAATTCAAGCTTGAAACGCTAATAATTTGGTTACCCCATGTCGGTAAGATTTAATGTTAAAATCTCTCTCTTCAAAGTAAAATACACATTCTTTTCTGCCATGGTGTTGTGGTTCAACAATAAAAAATGGAAGCCGCATATCTACATTTTTCAATATACCCACTAAAATGTGGGGAGAGATGTTAAAAATTTTTTAATTTCTTTCTTTAAGGAATGATAAGTATATGCATATTATAAAAATATATGCCTTTCATTATGCATTAACATATACTTTGAAAACTATATGATGATTAAGAAAACTGCTTGATGTTACGGGGCATATTAACTCCTAACGATCATAGAGATTAGAAAAACGAAAAGTAATTTTAGATAAAAAAAAAATAAAAAAAAAATAAATAAAAAAAATCTTATATGTGTATTAAGATGAAATTACGAATGGAAGAAGGATGATATGAATAAATAACAGTTTATCTTGTGAAATTATGAATATTGTCACTTTTGAAATTTTTAAAGGGTATTTTTATGTTTATTTGATCATCATAATAAAGAACCATAGCTCTCTCAAGATTTCATTGAATGGTTAGGTATCATTGTAGTAGGCATCTCCAATAGCTCTAGTATCAATGAGTGCATATGACAGTTATTACAGCAAAGCTGGTATTTGCACGACTAGCACTCTAGTCTACAGTTCAATAATTCTTATGTTTGAGTTCCATTTCCAGTGTGTAAATTTGTAGTAGTTTGGAATCCATTCTAAATTGCAGGTAACAGTCCAATTAATATGCAAGTGTAAAGAATGGTTGTAGAGTTTCCAACAAGCAAACCGACAGATGTTCTCTTCCGTGGGAGAAATAAAATTCTTTAAGTTAGAACTTCAGTAATTATTTCTGTATTTTCTTCGTGACATAGAACAGTAAATAACGGATGCACTGTAAAATTACAGAGTGAAATAATACAGGACTGTATGATTACAATGCAATAAAAAAATCTGCATTTTACAGTCAAAATATTTGATTTTTCGTCCTATTTGAGCATAATTTACACATTATTTTCTATACCATTCGCAATATTGTAAATTTATTGTTAAAAATAGCTTTTTTGAATGCTATATTTTTTGTCAAATTCGATATATTCTATTTTTCATTAATATTTTTGTGGTTTTCTTTAACTTGGCGTAATTTGCGATAGTGTCGCGAGAAACGGTTTTTCTGCCCTTCATAGTCAAATTGAGCACATGAGCTCCTCCTATAGCAATGTTCAACGCATGTAAAATAAAAGTCACACATAAATAAAATTTCCGGACTCTTAATTATTTCATTATCTTTATTATTTTCTGATAATTGTTTTATTATTTTTGCTGTTTTTTAATGGTTATTTCATTATTTTTGTCATAATATCATTGTAAACTTTAAATGATCATGCAATATATTTATTATTTGTTTTTATAATGATATATATAACGACGGTAAAAACAATACTAAAAATGTGATTTTTAATTATAATAATAAAAATATACAGGTAGTATTCTACATAAAAATAACCTTATTTTGTAAATTAATTAACTAAACATATCTATATTACAATTAAGTGAAATACTTTATTCTTTGATTTTTATTTTGCATTATAATTTCAAGAAAATTAACTAAATTTAAATGAGTCAACATTATAATATGCAAATCATGAACAGATGCGGTTCAATAATTTTTATTTTTTTAACACATCTCATTTTAAAATATATTAAAATTTAGTTAAAATTCCTTTAATATTGGTATTATGATTAAAATTCAAGAACATTATCCTTTTTCAGCGTTAACGTTAATTTCTTTGTTACATTAATTTTTTGATTAACATTTAACAAAGTAGCACACTAAAGTGGGTATCGTTAAAGTTTTCAATTTTATAACTAAAGTAATGGTTTAATTAGTAGATTTTAATACTTTGTATATCTTGCATATGTGAAGTTTTATAATAAAAATTATTACTGTTCGTATCATCACACATTAGTGAAAAGCACAGTAGAATTCAGTAACATATTATGCATCCCACTGGTGTCAGAATGGAACCTTTAGAAATTCTCTAACAATGATTAACATTAAATTCCAGAAGAATTAATACATTAACAAAAATTATACAAGGTATTGTTTATACCCTGTATAATTTTCACGGAATCCACCTCCTTAGGAAATACAGTACGCGGCTTCATGAACAAGAAATAAAGCATTAATCATATCTACTTAAAAATTTAAATTACATAAAAACGTTAAAATAACACATTCCTTATAAGTATTACAAAATTTCTTCATATTAAAAAAAACAGTAGAAGATAACAAAAAGTGTGCTTTCGATATTAAAAATATTATTCATAGTTGGAAAAAAAATTCCTTTATTGAAAAACTCAAATCAAGTATTTAAGAATCTATGCGTAAATTTTAAAGTGATAATAAAAATTGATTTTTTGTTTTATTCATTAAATAATTTACTGCTGTTTAATTGAAATTTAATAAATTAAAAAAGCAATTTTTTAAAAAAAAAATCTGATGAAACTCATAGTTTATAAATAATGAATAAAATTTATAAATACTTACACAGAACCAAATGTTTTAGGAAAATAATTTCCACTGAGTAAACTAATTAGTTTGGGAATTTAATAAATCTTCAGCTTTCGACAAAAAATTGCGGCATATATTGGATTAGTTGAATTAAATCATTTCAAGATAGTCTTTTTAATTCTTCCATCTGATTCTTTTCTTTAACTAGTCATTCAATGTCTTGATGGTAGATCTTTCCTTACTGAATATATATATATATATATATATATATATATATATATATATATATATATATATATATATATATACTCACTTAAAGTGGGATCTATAAATGTTAAAAATTAGTAAAAGATGTATAAATGACACCTACACACACCAAAAAATCTTAAATTCCAAAAAGTGTTTCCTTACAAAAAAACAAATTTTTGAATCATTTATTAAAAAAATAAATCCTTAAATTTGTAAGCAATGGATATAAATATATTATTTCTCAAGTATTAAATACATCTTTGAATGTAATTAATTAATATATTTATAAATTGCGAGTATAAATTGTTCAAATACTTATTTATCTACTTTTTTCATATTTAGCGGCTTATTAGTGAAATTTTATTATCCGCGATATAGCCACTCTTCTTAATTCTACGGATAATTGGAAGTTCATTGTATCTCAATTGTAGGAACAATAGGATAGTAACTGCTATTAATAAGCGGTATCTTCAGAATGACGTATGCATACATCATGTCAAGATAACGCATGCGGTGAATATCTTCCAACACCCCCTAGAAAATAGTTATTTTAGAGGTGACGGTACCTTCAGAGGACTTGAGCATAAATAAAGGCTACTTTTGAGAAATTACTTATTTACACTAATTACTTGCATATACTTCTATGCCTTCATATGTATGCCTTCAATGTGAAATAAGGGCTTAGGGAGAAGTTTGCATATATTAATATGATTTTGTTTCCTGAGAATTTATGGTGTTTTATAATGCTAATTGCAAAAAACTTAACTTTCATAAAAAAAGGCTTGTCAAAAAAACTAGTCAACATAGACTTAAGAAAATAAACTCAACTAAGCTAAAAGAATAAACTAAAATTTTAAAACATTTAATTTTATAACTTATGCAAATTTTTATTGAAAATGTTAAATATTTATATAGTTGCGATTTTTTACACTGAAAGAAAAGTTATTTTTAACTTCATCTCCAAATAAAATAGTGCATATACACGTTTATATATTATAGTTCACAGTTTTTTAAATATTTGCCAATTGTAAAAAATCTATTTATTGTGAATTTGATAAAAATTTACGCACACAATTACATTTGAAATTTTTACTAAAATAATTTGCTACAAATTATAGAAATCATTTGTTTCCAGACATAAAAAAATTTTATATTATTCTAAGCAAATCATTTCTGTATAACGTATAAATTTATATAAATTACAAATTATTTTTATTTATGTTCTGAAAAAAGTATTTTAAAAGAATAGATAGATGTCCACTGTGATATCCACTGTTCAGTGATGAATACCATTTATATTTTAACAATGAAATAATTTAGAATCTTATTGAGTAAAAAATGTTTTCCTTAAAAAGTAAAAAAATACATGTGTCGGAAAGATATTTTAATTTCATAATAAGTAAAATTTTCACTTACATAAATTTCTTTTCCTAGAGAGAACCACAAAATCAGTCGTATTCGAAAAAGTTTCGGTCATGTTAAAACACAAGAAACAGACAATCAGAAACTCGCCTCGCATGATTCAAAACCTTTTTTAAAAAATTCTTTCAAATGCTGCATTTTAAAAAAATAAATCAACTATTTTTTTTTACAAAAAGACACTTAATTTTCTTTAAGTAGTTAAGGAGTTATAAATTACAGAAAATTTAATTCCTTAACTACTTACAGAACTTTTGAAGGAAACTTGTTAAAAATGATTTCCTCTTTCTATATAAAGACAAAAAATAATCCATAAATCATCATAGATCAATTTACTTATTGATGTTCAATAATCTAGTGATTTTTTCATATCGTAAACTACCTTTTAGATATAAAGCAATCAATACATAAATTATAATGTTTTCTATAGAGTTGTCTTTTCTATAGAACAAATAGTGTTTAGTTAGATATTTTAGGACTAATCTGAAATCAACGGTTTTAATGAGTTTGTGGATAGTGCAATCTTTTTTAGTTAATCTTGTAATGGAAATAATTCGAGCATACAAAATAAGCAGTAATAATTCTTTTGTTATTTGAATATAGTAATATACCAGGAAAAGCTAACTGATAAGCATCTACACCTGCTTTGATTTATTTTATTCTACAACGGTTGGAAGAGCACAAAACATCTGCGTAAACTTGCTTATAAAATGAGAGTAATTTTTTTTTTCTATTTTAAGAAAAGCTATGGTTATGTGACGTCATAATTGAATGGAGATATGCTGTTACTCCGTTGACTCAAACAAATATCCATACGTTTATTTTTAATTAAAGCCGAAATGAATCTTGTAAAGCATTCTTATGAGTGGAATCTTTTAAATCTTAATTATTTTCATAGTTCTCAGATAAAAATTTCGAAAACATCAAATGTTTATTTAAAAATATTTCAAAATTAAAGGGTGTGCGCACGCATAAAAAAATTAGAATCAAATACATAACAAATTATATAATTTTAAAATCTAGATTTACTTCTAAATATATTAGCTTCCTAGATAAATCATATTTTTATGTATTTCACATAAAAATATAATTTAGCCAGAAAACTAAAAATATTACATTTTGTTTTATTATATTATTCTGTCTGCAAAATTTTGCCAACTGAATAACCGCTAATCACGTCCAAGCTATACATGAGCTGAAATAATTCGCCACGAAATTCGCCATTACGCCAAATGCCTGCTTCTTACCATTCACGCGCAACTTGTTACATAATTACTCTAATAAAATTATTCGTGAATTGTGTGTAACAAAAAATTAGAAAATATTTATGTGTTGAAAAAGTGTGTTAAGTTTTCGCTTTATATCTTCAGTAGAAAGCTTTAAATTACAAAATAAGAATTTTTTTAACTTTCTTAAATTTTATTGTTTCAAAATAAAGCAAAAAGTAGATATTTATAATTATCTATAATGTACCTAATTATACGTTATAAGGATAAGTAAATTATAAGCGAATTTTCCTTAGATCATAGTTTTTACATTGTAAATAAATTTTACGGAGAAAATAGTTTTATTCGCAATAATTTTTAAATCAGACTATTCATAAAATGTTGGTCCTTATTTAACAATCTCAAACGCAATACAGGAATGTGTGTATTTCATATCTTAATATAAATTATCTTTTCAATATAATTATTCCTTTAAACTTAATTGATAATCAATTTTATACGCAATTTTTCAAACATATAAATGCAAAATTTCTTACTCGAACCTTCAAAAAGATCCATTTAAAAAGTAAGGTTTAAAACTTGTTTCGAATAGTTAAAATACCTAAAAATTTTATGATATAAAAGTTATTAAAGAATTCCGTTTAAAGATAAAACGTTTCTGTATCTGTTTTATTTTCCCTTCTTTAAATGCACACTTTAATGAAAAATATTACTCTACGTTTTGGAATAAGTTTAATTGCTCACAAAACAAATTCCGAAATAAATTTCAGTGCATATCTTTGAGAAGAAAACCACAAATATTAAATTATGCCATTGTTTTTCACTCGAATTTAGTTTTTCTATGCTAGGCTAAATGTGTACTATTTTGATATTGATACGTCTTTCATTCTGTTGTTCTTTCTGATGACATTTAGCAACGCCAAACCCGCCCGTCGGAGACTAGGCGCATGAAGTCAGAGAGAGAGCGTCTTTTTTTGAATACAGCACCCTCAAACGAAGGTGGAAGTACGACTTTTGGCTCATAGATGGCGGCACAAATCTATCACTCTTGTTTCCACATTAAAAAATTTGTATAAATAAATTTTTTCTTTTTATGCAAGTTATAGATAATTGCAGTGTTTACATCTACGTGTTTCTATTGAACGTCACTAAATATAGCCTACTGTTTTGTTATTTCTAACAGAAGTCTAATGACGAGATCGATTGCTGTGTGGTCTGGCAGATTCTTTAAACTTACATCAACGGAGAGATTAGACAGATGGTGGTTGAAGTCGATAATCATATTTATATAGTCAGGGGCCATATAGTGCGTACTTTCGATCATATAAATCGATATTATAGTTCCCCTCTATTCTTCCCCAAACCAATCTTCTAGGAAAAGGGAAACAATTGTGTTAAGAAACGGTATACTAATTCATTGGTCCCGAAGTAAAATAACGGGAACATACTTGGGGTAAAAGTTTAGTCCTGCTCTTCTGTACGTTATTTTAATACATTTTCACTAACTTTAGTATTTAAATGCTATATAAAATTGAGAAGAGAAATAAAAATTTAAGTTTTGGAACGATACACAAAATGAGAAAAAACTAATAATAAATTTATGGTAAATTTTTTTTAGTGGTTAATGGTAATTTTATAGAAAGAAATCTAGAACATCTTACCAAAAAAAAACTCTGCAATAAAGAAAATGATTGTCTAAGCTCTTTATAATAAAATCTTTTTCTACATTTTCTTAGTACATTTATACATTAAAAGCAGTGCACGCATTTTTGCGTTTTGGGCGTGAGTTTCAGGTACCCAAAATATTTCATATTATAGAATGGTATGCAATTAATTATTCAAACTATTGAACTAGCTTGCTGAGAAAACTTTCCCATTTCTTCTGATTTGATTAAAGAAGCAATGTTTAGCTTAGTTTTTGGCACATTAAGAATGTGATACCTCCAGATAAACATTTTTAATGTAATTAATAGTTGAATAATCCAAACAATTATCTTGATATTTTAAAGAAATGAATTTAAAAATTCTTAAATATATATTTTTTAGTTCTCTTGGTTGTTCTTCAAACTGAAAATACAATTCTTGTATTAAAAAAGTGGAAATTCCTAAAACCATGTAATCACATAAGATTTTTAAAATATTTTATATTTATTAGTGTTTAGCCCCCAACATTTATATATTATCCTAAAAGAAAACATCCTGAAATAAAACACTAATTTCCAAACGTCACAACTTTATAAATAATGAATTCATTAAAATTTCGTGTTATTCCACTGAATAAATACTATAAGTCTTGTTTACGGAACTTCATAGTTTGGAAATGCTACCAAGATACTTGTGGGAGGGTGGTTTTCATCTCGGAAACTTGAAGGAATCAAGATTGATGAATCGAACATTCATTTCTACAGTTCCAAGCCACAAGTTATCATCGGAAATTTATCACTCTTCCAATGTCATAATGTTCAATATTGGTTGTGTTTTATGGCGCAAGGTCCAAAAAGGACAAGTTGCGCCAATTTTGGTAATTTAATATTTTTTAAGTATAAATTATGCTTCCGAAAAGCCATTTTTTTTTTTTTTTTTTTAGAATTTATAAATATACAGTCAGCAACAGTGAAATAATAGCTCTGGGGGTTGCAGGTCAAATATTCGGGGTCTTCTGCTCGATCCCTGCTTCTAAATTACGAAGACTTCCATCCAGTGGTTTCCATATAACTGGTACAGGGACGTTTGTTGATGTAACATACAACAGTACTAATCTATGAATCACTTTTCTAAAATTCATTTTAAAAAGAATCAACTTTCTCTTTAGTTATGCTTTACTTTAATAAATTTAAATAAGCTCTATGATAAATTTTATTGTTAAAACCAAATACATTAATCATTTCCCATACGAGTAACATCCAATTCATGTAAAATAAATTAAAAATAATATCTATATTTCTAAAATTTGAAGTTATAAACATATAATAAATAGAAAACTGTAAGCATGTTTCATGTGAAGATTCAACAGTTCTCGTTTCTAAATGTGGCACCCTGCTGGTTTCCTTTCTTCGACAGCATGGGAGAGACACACAATTCATACACTATTGGGGAGATTTTCCTATAATACAAAAACATGTCACAATAAATTAATTACACATCATATTTAATTAATTATAAATTTAATTACCTATCAAATTAGTTTAACACATTCATTTTCCTACCAAAAGTTTTTATTCATAGATTTATAGAGAAAAAATCTACAATAGTATCTACTGCGTAATCTAAAATAATCAATATAAAGTGGAACATCATAGTTGAAAGAAAATAATT
>JAPDSC010051325.1:22661-40142 GCA_026290005.1 Latrodectus geometricus | reverse complement strand
TTGAAATGTTATATTTTAAAGTAATTTCTGTTGATCTTTTCGTATGCCATAACAGGCTCGAATCAGAATTCCATTTTTTTCACCTTTCTTTACTCACTTTATTATGCAATCAAAATTAAAAAAGAAAATAAATATTTATTAGAAAAAATAAGTCCAATTAGACAGTCAATTATTGACTATAGATAAATAAAAAACCATTTAATTTTAGGAAAATGTAGAATATTACATTAAATAAATAAGAGTCAGGCAAAAAGAAAAGTAGATGCTTGAAAATAACTGTGAAAAAAGTAACTCAAAACTACCGACATTTTGTACACATGGTCATTTCTTTTTTTTATGACATCCATGTAAGAAATGTAATTTAAAGCCTTTTAAAAAATTGAAAAGGAACGAGAGGAAAGTAAGGAAATTATCAAATTTGAATACGAAGTCAATTTTTCACAAAAAAGATTTTTGCTTATGATAGGTAACAATCGTAAGAAATGAGATTTTTCTTATTAAATGTAATTTCTACTTTTTTCGAATGTCTTCTCAGCAAATGGAAATCTTAGTTTATCCCAAAACAAATGAGCTTTTTTCTTATGATAGGTAACATTCGTACTTAGTGAAATTTTTCTCATTAAATGTAATTTCCACTCGTTTTCGAATGTCTTCTAAGCAAATTGTTTCCCATTAAAAGATTTCAACAAAAAGAAGTTCGTAAGTATATAAATCTAAATGACAGAGAGATGAACAATAACATATCTAAAGTGAAAAATGAAGGATAGTCATCGATAAATAAATAATATTGTGAAATAAAAAAACAGAATTATATTTTTAACTCAAAAATAGAAGGGAAAACCAAAGGAAATTAATATTATCTTCGAAAATTGCTGAAGTGTTATTTTCCCGTCATTCGTTTTAAAAGAATATTGTTGTTGCCGTGTGCCAGCTAGGCTGGCAATATGGGGTGCGCTGCTCCACTTTTCCAACTGAACCATATTTGGTGTGGAGTCCAACTTTCTCAGTACACACATGCCATAGATACCCGTTTATAGGGTAGGCAACCATTCACACACACACAAAGAAAGGACAAAGACAAGAAAGAGAAAGAAAGTACATCCATGCCCGAGCCAGGATTTGAACCCAGGTCCCACCCATCTGTAGTCAGGTACGCTAACCACTAAACAGGTTGGGCGGCAAAAGAATATTAAAATTCCATTAAGTCTACGCATGTTTGGGCGTCTTCCTTCATATATTTATATTTTAGCTGCTTACTCTGTCTAGTGGTCAACGTACCTGATTAAGGATGGGGAGGACCTGGGTTCCAATCCCGGCTCGGGCATGGGTGTACTTTCTCTTTCTCAGTGTTTCTTTTCCTTTCCTAAGATGATGTATGAATGTGGCCCGACCTATAAACGGATTTGTGGTGGTGTGACGTGGGTAATATTTTTCTCCGTGACTTGGTTCACAGGTGCCCACCGGGTAACGATAAAAGAGAAGTAATTTCTGGTATTGTTGTGGAGAAGAGGTTAATTACCCAGGGCCCACCATTATTAAAAAATATAAATATATTCATGTCTTATCTCTTTAGTTTCCGTCCAACCTGTCTAGTGGTTAGCGTACCTGACTACAGATGGGTGGGACCTGGGTTCGAATCCTGGCTCGGGCATGAATGCACTTTCTCTCTCTCTTTCATATCTTTGTCCTTTCTTTGTGTGTGTGTGAATGGTTGCCTACCCTATAAACGGGTACCTATGGCATGTGTGTACTGAGGAAGTCGGACTCCACATCAAATATGGGTTCAGTTGGAAAAGTGGAGCAGCGCACCCCATATTGCCAGCCTGGCTGGCACACGACAACAACATCGATTTAGTTTAATGAAAATAAATTAAATAGGTTTAAAAAAAATTGTATGAGAAAAATATAAAAAATCATTTTTTCCCCAACAACATTTTTTGTACTAGTAATTGATTTAATATTATGCCGTATTGGTTAGAAGAAATTCTTATTCCAGCGATTGAAAATTAAAGAGCTTAGGTCATTAACGTCACCAAAAACTGAATAATGCATATGCTTATCAAGAAAATACTCCCTAAACTTCACTTGTTGATTTGAAAAGCTAAAAAACAAAATCCTGAATTTGATTATAATTTTAAAAGCTATGATTTAAAATATGTTAAGAAGATTGCAATACAAGTTTTTAGAGTTATAATTTAATAAGCAATTTTAAGCCAACTGAATAAACAGAATGCAAATAGCTCTTGGTTAACTGTATGCTTCACACGAAAAAATTTACATTTACATTCAAGTAAAGAATAAACAGAATTTTTCCATTTAACCTTATAATTTTACACGTATAATTTTAATATAATTGTATGAATGCTATATTTTAAATAATTACGGGTATTTAATATATCATATTACATATATTTTATTATATTCACTTAGATTTGTAAACATATTATTGAACGAATCTCATATATTATAACAATAACATTTTTCATGTAAAAACTTTTCCAAGAATAGATTATAAAATCTTAATAATTACACTCAATGAAAAAATAGAAAAGGAAGGAAAATTTAATAACATTAAAAAAATAGTATTCCTAAATATCCGAATTCAATATCTATAAATATAGGTTCGAATATTTATGAATATTTCAATACAATATTAAGAAAGTTTCAAAAGATACTTTTTCAGTCCATAAATATTTGCAAAATATTTATGAATCTTCAAACTGTAATATTTCAATATTCAAAGATGGATATGTACTGCTGGAGTTGCGAATATTATTCAAAAATTTGTTAATATCAATTTTTTAATAAATTATATGAATATAATCAATTAAAGTTAAGTAAATGACGTTATAAGAATTTCACTCAAATGTAAATTATAAACTTTGCTAAAAAACACACATTATTAAGGATTACAATTAAGTTTAAGAAAATGGAGAATAATAAATATGATATACTAAAATATTTCACATCAGATAATTAAAAATAATTTTTAAATTTAATATATGATAAATATTTTAAGATTTCCATAGTTTAAAATTTGGAATATATCTATTTTTTCGAAAGGTCTTAATTAAAATACATACAATTAAGGATTTTACAATTTGCCAAAAGATAGATTTTATGAGCACGAACTGATGGTATTAAAAATCAATCACATACGAAAATAAAATTAGTAAAATCTTAAATTTCTGATATTCTCATTATGATATTTTCTGATATTATGATTATGATCTGATATTCTTATTATGATATTATGATTATGATATTTTTTAATAAATAATTATGATTTTTGTAGTTGTAATAACTAATATTAATTTTAAGGAGTTTAAAAGAAAAAAAAATGCATACATATGTATGATATAATTACTTTTTATTAATTTATAGCGGAACTGTATATAGAACTATTTTTCTATATATTGTGTATATATATTATGTTTCTATAAATATTCCAAAAATGTCCTTCGTTGTTTTTCTGGAAATATTTATAGAAATTTAAGAAAATATAATTCCATTCCAGTAAATATTTATTATTCCAGTTCATAGCATATTCATGATAAAATAATCTTTTTTAATGATTCGAGCATTACGCTTATTCAAAAATTTGAAAAAACAAAGAATAGAACATTTCGTATTTTACAAAACCTCGTAAATAAAAACTGCAAAAGGTAAGATCTTGGGATTTTTTAGCAAAAAAAGCAATATTATGCAGTTTGTTCCAGCATGGTTAAAATAGCGATGGGGTATATAAACAATCATTTTGGGAATTCGTTAAAACAATCATTTAGGTAAATCACCCAAAGATATTATTCCACGTACCTTTTTATGCCAATGAGATGGAACACACGATTTCATTGAAACAGTTGAATTAATTATTGAACTTAAATGTGCATCTTCTTTAAAAGCCCCAAAATTCCTAATAACTGTGCCTATATCTGGATTTAAAGAAGAATGATATAAGGGGTTACAATACAAAAATGATCAAAGCATAAGCAACGTAAAAAATAGCACAAGCATAAAAGTGAAAAGCAGAAAAATAGAAATTTTAAAAATTCAAACTACACAAAAATTATGTATATTTCGGCATTCAATATTATTATCAAACTAAGAAAAAAAGTGACCAAGAAGTGCATAAACGCTTAAACTCATTTTTCAAATGTTCTCTTTAGCCTAAATAGGAATCACAATTCAACAAAACGTGTTTTGCAATTTCACTTTCGGTCCACAAGAACAAATATCGTCATTTACCAAATTAAAATTAAGCAAATAACTTTTGAAATTCTATGTCCTATAAGAATCTGAATTAAATTATATATAAAAAATTTCTCATGATTCAGCCACTGAAAAATAATTTAATAATTTTTTTATTTCACAAATTTTAAACGAGGTAAAAAAAATTCCGTATTCCAATACAAAACAATTCTTTCCCAGGCTCTACTTCAATAGTGGAACAATAGGACAATCATCAACTGCTCGACATTTTGTTTCTTTGGCCATGTTTCAAAGTAAATGCACTCAGTCATTGTTGAAGTTCCAACTATGACCCTGAATATGAGAAAAATTAGTCTTAAAAGGTATACATCTACAAATGAGCCCAAAATTGACTGAATTTTTGAGGAAGCTGTGTTAAGTAAATTGCTGAATGAAGACTATTAATCTATGATTACAAGAAATTTGAGAGTTCCCTTTTATCGGTGGCAGTCTTGAATATATTTAAGGAAAGATTTATACACGTAATTCTGTTTGAAAAGTGAAGCATTTACCTCACAGCCGAATTTGGAAAGTGGATTTTTTACTCCGTCTTCGTAAGTGACAAAAAATTCTAATCTTTCCACCCAATTTTTTACTATCTGTCAAATAGTTTAATGCAGAAAGACGTCATTTGTATACGTAATAAGTTTTATAAGTTATTTTACATAAAAGGTGATGCAAGGATGAAGTAGGAAGCTTCCCATATGGGGTGTCTAAAATGGTAAATTAGTTTTCCTTGATTTCAAAATTCTTCATAACAACCAAGTCAGTAGATGGAAAACTAGAAATAGCAAACTTTGCTTCATACCTAATAGTTTTGTATAATTTTATCATATAAATTAGAAATCATCAATGAATTCTTCAAAGAAGTTTACTATTCATTTCTTCCTTAAAAAAAATGTTCCCAAGTTCGAGATGCCTAAGAAATGTGTGATACGATTGTCTGTTTATAAAAGAATTGTAGAACATCGGTTTTTACTTAAAATTATTATTTGAAATTATTAATAATATAAGCAGCAATAAATTGAGTAGAAAAATAGGCAGTCATGTTTAATTTAACTAGGTATATTCAGTTTTGGCAGAAGTAACTACCATTGTAAGACCACTATTGGTTGATTTTGGCATACTGAGGAAAACTTGGCTCTCACTTTTGGTTCAGAATTGGTTTAACTTGGCAGTTACTATATTGGGAAATCTTGGTCCAATTATAGAACAAATCTGAACTAATCTTGACATGATTAATATTGTGAAAAACTCGCCCATGATTGGTCTAATATAGAGATTATCTTAGCATGCCCAATGCTAAGGAAAGCTTTAGAACTCATTATTGGTTCAACATTAGGATTATATAAACCTAGATTGCTAATACTGGACCAATATATCTTGCTGCTTGGAACTAAGCAATCCAAGAATAATTCTTTCTCTTTTTCTGGAAGCATAAGGAATACACCCCAGAATTTTTGTAAACTACATTTTGCGATCAACAGTTACGTCCAAATATTTAATCTACTATATTACTTTAGGTAATACGCCAACAAATTTTAATTTAATTTCTGAAGTTATCTTGGACGTTTTACAAATCCTCATGACTTTCGATTTAAGTGGATTAAACCTTAACTTATGTAACTCTGCCTCTCAAAAACATTATCAAGATTATTTTGTGATAAAGTATACACATGGTGATAGTGTTTATACTCGACAATAAAAAGTAAATTACTTGCAATAGCAATTTTGTGATAGTTCTGTGATTCCGAAATATTACGAAGGAGGTTCCTAGGGCCTTTGCACATTATCGGAATCCATTTTTGCTCAATCCATTTTGGAATCCATTTTTGCGCATTATTGGAAAGAAAAAATACAGAACAATATCTATGCTTTGCAATAAAGTTCCAACACTGATCGTTTTTAGAAATGAATTTGATAGAAAATTTAGAATGTGATTAAAATAAGCTTTAAAATAATTTTCTCCATTATATTATGATTTGAACCACTTATAATCTGTTGCCTCACAAATAAAATTCTAAGGCTTTAGATGGGAAATTTTAATCAACAAAATTAGATTTTCGTAATTCTTTTTTTATATATCTTCTACTATTTTAATTGAAGCTAATTTGTTTTTTCTAATTTTCTGTAAGTAGAATACATATTTTCTTAAGCTAACATCCATCAAAATTTGAAGAAAGAAGTGAAATGAAATTCGTGCATCATGGGAAACTAGTTTTTGAAGATGGCGGCGTTCTGTTTGTTGTGTTCTGTTGTTTATCTCGTGTTTCTGTTTACTCAACAATGAAAGAGAGATTGTTGAAGAAAAAATGATTGTGTTAAGAATGTATACGCTGTGTCATCTTCAGTACTAGAGAAAATGTGTCTGGAAATACAAAAGAATACTTGTTTGCTCGCCTTTTTTGTTTATTCACTGTTCAGCAATAGTAACATGACAGCGACGTGACTGCAATATAGATACTGTTAAAAACGAAAAATATACTTGTGATTTGTACGATTATTATCAACCGTATTATAGTATAGAAAGGCCTGATATTTTTTATTTGTAAAGTTGCATATTTATATGAAATAAGGATAGAAATGGGACCAGTTTAGTAAAAATGACATCGACTACTTTAAGAGAAATGTTAGTTAAACAAGAACCACGATCTGTTAGCTGTTGTTATGTGTGCTCCGGTCCTAGAGCAGAATATGTTGTTTGCTCAAAACCCTATGGAGAGAACCCATTTTTCCCCTTTTTGGAGCAACATCAGCCTCCAGAGGGAGCTGAGAATATGAGATCAGATGGAAGAGTGTGGGTTTGTAGTATTTGTTATGCTTTTCTTAATCAACAGTGGAATGCTTTTGAAAAGAATAAGACCCCATATACTAAGCGAATATATTGGTTGAAGCGATTAGATGGAGGACCATTTGCTGGTATGGATGTTAATTTACAACAGGATTATGAGTCGTTGTTTGAAGCATCGTGTTCTGGTATTGATAGTGATAATCGTAAAGGGAAGCAAACAAGAGGTCAGTTTTCTTCCAATTCAAATGTGATAAAACCTAAATCAAGTGAATATTCTGATACTACATTTCCAAGCACATTTGGTTTCCAGGTTCAAGCTCCTGAAAAGCCAAATGCATCTAGTAACATTCTTGACTTAAGTGTTTCCACCAGGACTTCATCTCGATCATCTAGCACTACTTCTCCTGGAATTGCTCCAGAAGTGTGCTATACTTGTGGTCAAGAAGCTAAAAGCTTTATAAATGTTTATTTAAATGCCATTCCTCATTGTCCATTTTTTCCAAGCCTTCGGGCACTTCCCAAGCCAATAAGAGCAAAACCCATTGATGTTGACAGTAGTATTCGTGTTTGTAAACAGTGCCATTTGTCTTTGCTCAACCAGTGGGAATATTATCAAAAGCAAAATGTGCCTCATCAAGATCGCATTTATAAAATAAATAATTTCTGTGTACCTAATGAAAATGTACCTACTGGTCCACCTAAAGATAAGACATTTGTGTGTTACACCTGTGGTATGGTTGCTCAGTTATCTGTTCAAAGATTTATTAATGCCTTTCCTGATAAAGAAGGGGATCCATTTTTCTCATTTCTCCTTCAAACTCCACCCCATCCTGGTGCCAATAAGTTGTCCCATGGTAAAGCATGTGTATGCTCTGTTTGTTATAAGTCACTTTATCGCCAATTTCGAGTATATGAAGTTTCTAATACTCCCGAAGAACGTCGTAAGTACAAGACTTTGAATGAAAATGTAGTTGATAATGGTAGTGTTTTAAGGCAACATCTTGAAAGTAGCTCTCAAGATAAGATTTTGGAATCAAAAATAGTGTGTTATCAATGTTATCTTTGTGAAAGTCCATCAGAAACATTTATTCTTGTTAGCACAGTTCCTATTGATGATATGTACTTCCCATTTATTAGAAGTTTACCTAAGCCTCCAAATGCCATTCCAATGGATATTCATGGACAAGTTAATATTTGCAACCAGTGCCATAGTTCATTGAAATATCAGTGGCAAGCCTTTGAGCATGCTTCAATTCCAATTAATCAACGCCAATATAAAATACCATATTCAAAGTCTATAACTGAACATCCTCATACAAATTCAATGTATATTTCTTCATCACAAACTGCTGTAGCTGAAAATCATGAACTGTCATTGAAAAAGTCATCTTTGGATAAATGTGGATTGTGTGAAAAACCTTTCAATCAAGAAGCTGCATATTACCTTGAAACTTTGCCTCGTGAAAAATGTATGCATTTCCCATCCCTTCCATCACTTGTTAAACCAAATAGTAATTCTATTGATCAATACGGAAGAGTTATTTCTTGCAGCCAGTGCTATATGCTTTTAAAAAATCAGTGGGAAATATTCGAATCAGCACATGTTCCTCATTCTCAGCGACAGTATGAAATATGCCCTTCAAAAGTCGAGAGAGAGCATATTCTTCAATTTTCCAATGAATCTCGTTTGACTGAAGCCAGTGCTGCTTTACATATTCAAGTCTCATCTCCTGATTTAAAGATTGACCTTTCAAAACATTCATCAAATGAGCCATTACTTACGACTGTGAACACAATGCCTATATCTAGTATAACACTAACAAATGCACCCATTTCTGCATTGGAAAAAGGTCCACATTTATCAGACCATAAAGTATCTGTCAAAGGAAGTACTGAAGAACAAGCAACTCGCATTTGTGGTCCATTGGAAGTTCCTTATGTAAGACCATTAATTTTAATGCCAATCAATTGCTTTGTATGTGGTGAGATGAATTCTTCTGGATTAACATTTGCCATAAAATCTCAACCAGTGCCAAATACAAGAACTGAGAAATCTGAAGACTGTGTGCCGTTCTTCCCATTTTTAGCAAAACACACGCCTCCTGAAGGATCTGAAAAGCTTACAAATGATGGAAGTGCTTTAGTGTGCATGTTTTGCTACCATTCTCTAGTTTCCCAGTGGTATGCCTATGAAGCATCCCCCTATCCAGAAGATGAAAATCCTTGGCATCGTCGCTATAATACTCATAATTATGTTTGCTTTATATGTGGTATTACCACATATCGGAAAAGAGTTTGCTCTATCTCTGTGAAGAATTTTCCCTTCCTTTTAGAGCATAAAAGGCCGAATGGTGCTCTCACTTTGCTTAATGGAGATTGTGTAGTGACATGTCAAACTTGTTTTGAATCAATTATATCACAATGGAAAGATTTTGAGCGTATGAAAGTGCCTGTTGAAATGAGAAAATATAATTGGATTGTAATGCCTCCTCCACCTGATGATGAAAATAGTAGAGGCTGTCAAATATTGGTAAGTATGATGTTTTTATATAGTTATTAGAAATAATTATGAACTAATTAATAGCAATGATTATTACAATTGCTAAAACTTTTTCTAACTAAGTAATGGGTTTATTCATAGTAATTATTATTATTTAAGCTTTGTTTTTACATTACTAGCAGTAAGCTTACTTAGTTCTTTACTTTCTAGTGAACTTCCAAATCTGCAACTGATTCTGATCAAAATTATTATTTATGAAATTTACAACAGAATTTACAATATACATTAAGGTTATTTTGTATTTAAAGTATCTTTCATTATTTTTTATTTAAAATATAAACTGAAGCATAATTTTGTACAGTAATTTTAATGTGCAAATTTCATTGTTAAGAAAAATCTTAAGTGATAAAAAGTGTACAAATTTCAATATAATTATACTAGAATTGTTAGTAAACACATTATATGACACATAAGAGTATTTAAGTCTTTCATCTGAAAAGATATTTAAAAGTTTCATTGACATTTCATTTTGTGCTATTTTACTGATATGATGCTTCTTCAAGCAGTTGCTTTATAGATATAAAAAGAAAACTACCTATTTTAGTTTTTAATTTCGCAATTAAATTTGCTTTGTACAAAAATTGTGGTTTTCCAGTTATTTCTAACAAAAAGTTACCTATTTTATTTCTTTATTGGCATTGAAATTTGCTTGGTTCAAAAATTGTGGTTTTCTAACTTTGCTCTTATGTTGATTTATGATAATTGTGTCTGCTTTTTAGTTAGAATAAATAAAAGATATAGATAACACTTGTGTGCTACAATTTTGTCTAAGTATTAAACAATACTAAAATTTTGATAACCTTGTTATCTATGTTTTTAAAAAACATTTAGAAGTTTTTATGTTTTTCATTAAAATTGGGATTGTGCTGATGGTTTTTATTTTAATGAAAATCTTATTAAAAAATTGTTAATCATTATAATATTTGATGCATTTTTTATTAATGGAAATAAAGGCAAAATGTAAGCTATTAGCAAATGTAATTGGGAGCAGTTAATGGAAGAAAATAAGTTTTTTTAAAACAAAAAATGTGTTTAGCAACTTTTATTTTAGGATTAAAAAACTCAGATTCATAGTATTGATAAAATAGCTGAAGTTTATTATAGAGAAATGACTGATACCACTTTTCTTATATGTATGAGAGGCTGATAATTATGATATTGTTACTTAACTGTATTGAAATTCCAGATTTCTGTTACATTTTTGCTATTCCTGGGTTTCGAAAATTAAATTGATTTCATCATGCAGGGGTAGTTAAGATTGAGCTAACTAAATTTCTCATCTATTTCATAATGTGAATTTCACTGCTTTTTATTTCTTGCAAAACTTTCTTTTTCTTGGACTATGTTATTTTTCTGTCTTTATTCAATTGTGTTCTGTTTTTTTCTATTTTACTATATCAAATTCTATCTGTCACCAAATTTGATTTATTTTATTTTGATCTATTTCTTTTTCTTGGTGAACAGTTAAAAGCTCATAGTTGAATTTTTTTCATTTCTGTATTTTAATAAATGAATTGTTTCATAATCATGCATAATTAACTTTATTATTTTCTTTTTATCAGATAAAATTTAGTTAAAAAATTTTTTTATGTTCAACTAAAAATGTTTTTCATTCTTTTTTATTTTATATATATATATATATATTCTTTTCAGCCTATTGGCGCAGCTTGTCCTCTTTTGGACCTTGCGCCACAAAACCCAACCAACAACAACAACTACTTTTCAGCCTAACTTTTTGACAGTTTTTTTAGATAAAGTATTTTCTGCATTAAAATAAATAATTAGATGCTTCTATATATTGTACTTGGTGCCTCTTTATTCAGTTTTCCTACATAATTATAATTATTTTGTTGACAAATTAATGAATTCTTAAAATTTATTTAAGAATAAATTATTTTAACTGTGTCAATTACAGCTGCAAAGATATTGTTTATCAACCAAAATTATTGTATGCAATGATTTAGATAAGTGGTTGTTGGTAACTTTGTGTTATGGGTAAATTGTAAGTTTGAATAGAATTTTGCACTTAAGTAATTTGTGATTTAATGTTATTATAATGAGAAAATTGTAAAAAATAGTTTCAGCATGCATATTTATTTCATCCATTTGACTATATTTCATAATTATGAAGCTATGTAAGGTTATTGCAATACATTTGTATCTGCCAATTTCTATCCACCAAAGCCTATTAACTCATTAAAAAAATCTTATAATTTTTAATCAATGTTTAATTTTAATCAATGACTAGTCGAAAACTTAGCTTTAATGACCCTCTTAGCAGCACCCCATACCAGCAGTGATACATTGAATTCTAAGAACATTGTATTGCACGTAGGCCCCCTCAACACGATGATCTTTGGCTGGGTCAGATATCGATCCCACAAACTCCCTGGCGTGAGAACAATAACTTTTCGTATCAGACAACCAATTTTAAACCTCATGTTTACTCATTTCAGGTCGTTTCAATGTAAATTGTGTAACTGCAGAAAAAAGTGCATTTAACATCAAAATTAATGATTGTGTTGTTTATTTATTCTTCTGTAAATTCTCTCTTAAAACTAATGATATTTATTAATATATATGGATTTCATTGATTGTTATTTATGATTTAGGTAAAATGAATTATATTTTCAAAATGAAAGCATGTTAAATGTGTGTTTATTTTTCAAGAGAAGTCTAAAAAAATATTTTTTCTCTAAAAAATTTATTTCAAAGTTGTCACTGTAAAAATTCGGTAAAATCATATACAGTGTAATATATTTTTAATCCACTTTTTGGAGTGCTCAGTTGATTAAGTAATCAAATATGTATCATTACCGATGATATAATCATTGCGTTTTTTCCAATGCTGACAGAAAAGTAAGAAAATTCCCTGACCGCACGTATTCTAGCGTGCCGTGGGGAGGGGCGAAATTCTACATTCCCAACACGTAGATGCGATGAAACTGACAACGTTACTTTTACTGCTATTTCTACAATGTTTTTTTCTCTTAAAAATAATATTTTTAACTTGTATTTTTCGAATAAATAAAATATAAGTTATTGCAAAAGTGAATTATTATTCATATAATTAATAAAAATCCGTAATTTCAATTAAAATAAATACAGAAACTTCTCTGAAAATATTTTTTATACATTAAAATAATTAAAATGCTCAAGTTGTGGAATCTACTGTTTTTGGAAAATGGAGTCTGGGATGTGAAATATCAAACACTCGCCGTCAACAGGGTCCAGGTGATATGGAAAAAATATAAACAGCGTCAATTGCTGGCAGGGTGAAAACCAAACCAGCTGTTCTCAGCACCATTCTTTCAATCTCTTTCCAGTAATACCTTACTAGTAGTTGTAGTAATAGTACCACTACCACAATCTTGTCCTTTGAAAACTGAAAGGGGAAAAAAATTGGTCCTATATAAGCCAACTGGGGTCTGGGCCCCAGCCTTCCCTCGTTCGTAGTGCGAAAAGGCTATTATTCCCGTACTTCCGTTTAGCCATCTTTCCTGATTCCGCTGAAGAATTTTGTTATGCTGAGGGGGCCTTTCTTGGGTCACATTTTTTGTTTTTTTATTTTGTGTTTCCCCTTTGCTGAAACTGGGTGCATATTTTTTTTTATCTCAACCTTCAGTCATGGATATGGCAGGTAGAAAATTCACCATCCGTTGCAAAGTGTATGAAAGAAAATGAATGATAAAAAAATGAATAATTAGTCACAAAGTGCAGTTTTAGAATATTGTTATATATAAAAAATAATCTGTTTAAAATTACAATATTGGAAAATAATTATATTCTAAAATTATTAATAATTATATTCTAAATTATAATTCCTACAGTCCTTACATTTTAAATGATGTACTATTGTTTAAAAGAAAGAACGCCTATTTCAAAGTTAGAGAGACCTTTGCCCTTTGATAGTTGTCATATTCACAGAATTCTTTTTGAATTTTTCTGATTACCCATTAAATTCATAATTTATGTTGTGCTATGAACAAATATTGGGCATAATGGTTAAAGCCGGTAAAATGTACTAAAAGATTTTCTTTATACTATATAAAATTATTTAGCTTCTTCGGCTTAAAAGTAATAATATACAAAATTATATGTGTTATTTTATTTTTTTTATCGTTGTACCTAATGATCAAATAACACTTTTATCGAAATAAAAATAAGATTTCATTTTGTTGTTATATTTTAATTATGATGTTGTTTAATGAAAAAGATTGAGGAGTTGGTTGTATCTCTCGGATTCTTCCCACGCGAGCATGAATACGACCCAGTATATATAAAATATCTTTTCAAAATGAAATGCAGAGAATTCTCAAAAGCATTGCAGGAGTTTATCTCTGTTTGGTCGATCTAATTTGCGGTTTTCCTCCACGAGCACAAAAAAGAAAGAAAAGTAATTATCCAAAATCGTATGCTCAAATAAAGAGCTCGAGACCTAGACGAATTGCTGTCGCCAGAGAAATATATAACATGAATGTTCTAAATTTTCCCAAAACATCGACTTAAATAAAAAGTAAGAAGCATGCTCCTGTAGTTCTAAATTGGCAAAGATTAAACTTTTTAAAAAATGTAATAATTATTATTAATCAATGTTAAAGCATTGAAAGAAACTCTTTATTCTTTTGCTATTAAATGTAACGAAATTTTTATGGTATATTTTTCATTTTTTTAACTCGAGGACTAGTCAGTTGTTAAATCAAATGAATTTGATTTGTGTTAAAAAATTAAGCTATGTTAAAAAGAAGCGCTGAAAAATTATTACTAGCGGCAAAAAAAAAAAAGTAACAATTCTTTGTGAATTGTATTTCTGAGTTAATATAATCGTGTTTCATATAAGTAAGTTCTATATAATTGAAATAATAGCTAATAAGATTCTTTTATTGCTAAGTTTATAAATTTGTCCAGTCTAATTTTTAATTCCTAAAATTAATCAAAAGTGTTTCCTTTGTTTTTCATTTCGTGATGTGGTTATTGCTTATAATCTTATTTGTTACTCGAGAAGCAGGTACTGTACGTATTAATTTAGAGGCCTTATGCAAATCCTAAATTTACTCGAATCTCAAGTGATTAAATTCTTGAATCTAACGAATCTTCTAAATCTGTACAAAATTAATAAGAATTTTGGCAGCATTATTACTAAGCTTTAAATTAAATGTTCTTTATTGAAGAATGACTTAAAAAAAAATTACGGAAAGCTACGCAAATTATTGTTATTAAGCAAATATATTTAATTGTTGAAATTATTTTACTTACACATGTGAGATAATTCTTGAAGATGTTTCATTTTTTTCTGAATTATTTTCATTTATAAATATCAACAATCGGGTCAGAATAATTTAATGTTTTATGTAATCCAACATTAATTTGAATTAAGGACATTTATTAATTAATATGTTATGAAAAAACTTTTTTTTTCATCTAATTTTTTATTTAGAACGTAAATTATTTAGGTTTAGAATATAAGAAGCTAACATAAATACTTCAATTTGTGAGTTGTATGTTGTTCATTATGAAATTATTTATAGTGAATTTATTCGAACGTTAAGTTTTATAATAATTATGAAAATTGGAAGCATCCAGGTTTTTAGACTCAGATCAGAAATGCAATTCGCCGTAGCTAGAGCCATGTTTCAAAAATCGACTCTTGGACTTTTCGCGAGACCTGGTACAGATTGTGTGACCTACTGTGCTTACGTTGGTGTTTTTCCATTCGCTTCGAAATCGAGGTCAAACGTGTTTGGCTTGAGGGGTGAAAGTTATTCACCGGTTTCTATTCAATAAAATATCTCCGTTCTTTCGTCTTTCTTGCAAAGCAGGTCAAGGTAATACGGAGCTATTTTTAAAGGCGCTATAATATTAATAATTCCGCCGGATGGGGGCTTAGAAGGATTTATTGATTTTTCCTAGTTTCGCTTTCTCCCTTCGCTGGCTTATCAAATCCGTGGCCTACAGGTCACATGCCTGCACTATTGATAAATTCCATCTGTTTTATTATTGTTTTTTTACAAGTATATCAGTAAAAATGAGCTAAGTCCATTAGGTTGATATTTTTAGAGAGAAAAGAAAGCATTATAATTCATAAGAAAATATCAGTAGTTTTTTTTAAATGCCATTTTTTTTTCCGATAAAGGTCTTTTTTAATACTGTCTGACATAACTAATTGCTGGAATACTGAAATAATCGAAATTTATTCTTACTTTTTTTTATTATACGTAATTAATAAACGGTAAGAATAAAATTAAGTAAATTGAATGTATAATTCCACCTGCGTTTGACAAAAAATATTAAATTTTTCTTCTTTACTTAATTAAAATACTTATTCCACGTGCCTTAAACTATTAAATTTGAAAAAGTTATCAAGTTACAAGTGTAATATGCATATATATGTGGATGTCCATTTTTTAAGTGAAAGATAAAATTTTGTAGCATAAATCATATTGTATGGTAAAAAATTCATATTATATATAATTGAATTACAATATTCGAATCGAACTATACATGTTAGCTTTCAAGCATGAAAAAAATTTTTTTTTTGATGTACGCTTGAAGAAAAGTCATCTGTTTTATAAACTCGCAGGTGTCGAATGTATCAAAGCCGCAACGCAGGTGCAATAACAAATGCATTTTGAAAGGTTGTTTGATTTCTGGAAAGGAAAAAATTCTGAAACATTGATGAATTAGTACATTGAAGCAAATTGAAAATATTTTAGTATATTTAATTTTCTATATTTGATAAAATATTCACTGGCAACACTTCAAAGAGATATTTTCATAAGTGACCTAAAAAGATTGCTGTATATATATGGAAAAATAATGTTTTTTTATATTGTTATTATTTGATGCTAATCCACGTATAAAATAAATAAATGAAAGATACTTTCAATGTTATTTAAGTGAATTTTAACCGATTTAAAGGAAATTCGTCACGTATTTCCTTTAAATCGGGGTCTCATATAAAAAATCTAATATCAATGGTAAAAGTAAATTTGTGTTTTGATGTGATTAAATGATTATATTCTTTAATCACAAATACCCCTTAAGTCTTAACAAACATGCAAGTCCTCTCAAATTTATAATTTTCCCCATTGCCACGATGAAAAAAATAATTTTAAAATTATATGAATTTCAAATTCTCATACATTATTTCCCAGTTATGAAACATTTTTACAAAATAAACATTCCAATTTTTCTAAAATTTTAAAATTGTTATTAATTTCCTAAAAATTCCTTTTATTTAACTTCACGATGTGTTGATAAGTTAATTTAAAATTATAAAATACATAAAAAACGTTAATTCTGTATTTATTTTTTCGTGGCTGTACTTAAGAAACTTTATTGTCATGAAATCTTGCAGTGTTTCTGTATACTTAAAATGATTGAAATATAATCGAAATATTTGACATTTTAATATAGTTTTCATTTTAGTGCAGTTTTTAAATTTTCACGTAAGTTACTTATAATTTAAAAGACGACTTAGTGTAGCGTACTTTATGTACTTCTCTTAAACTAATATTTTTAAACAATACTATTTAAACACTTTTTATACATTCTAAATAGAAATTTTAATGTCATTAATAAAGTGACTTTTAAGTTAATACTTTATATTAAGCTATGTCTTTATTATTTGTGTAATCTGAAGAATTTAAGAATGGTTAATTTTTATTGGTCATTGCGTTGATAGAAATGAAGTTGTGTTGTGCACATATATGTGCTCATTATTTAAACATGCATATTGTATATTTAATTGGTAAAAGTTTTTTTACATTTATTTTTTTGTTCAATATTTTTGAAAATACTAGTTAAAATTAAAAGAAATAAAAATTGTGCAGACTCAATTATAGTTAGTATATTTATTAAAATTAACTAATAAAAAAATATG
>JAPDSC010051325.1:0-17066 GCA_026290005.1 Latrodectus geometricus | reverse complement strand
GTTTGAAATTTTATTTTCTGCGTGTACTTGGTGCTGAGCGTCAAGGAGTTTCGAATTGCCTAACGATGACTACATTTTCGAAACATTTATTTTCGTGATACTACAATTTTGCCGCGAAGTTTTTAATATTAATCACTTGAAGTTCTGACAAATCTTTGTTTATATATATATATATATATATATATATATATACTTTGGTGTTAGTAGATTTTTTCATGAAGTACGAATTTTTGATTTTTGGATGATAATTAGCTGGTTTTTACTAATTTCACCATTTTATGAAAAGTTTATTCCATAAAGTAAGAAAATAAATATAATATTTCATATGCAGGAAACAATAGTTAAGCTAGTTTCAGCAGATGATAAATAATGTACAAAAGTCCAGTTTTTTGGATAAAAGTTTTTAATGTTCCTGATTTTGAATATTAACATCTTGAATAAAGGATTGACTTAAGTATTTTTTTTTTCAAAAGTAGCAGCTCAAAATATTTATTTTGTAAAATAATTTAATTTGAACAACTGAAATTGAATTACTTTTTTTTATTAACTATATAATCAAAGAGTTCTTAGTTTTTTATTGTCTTACTTACCTTAAGAAAAGAATTTTATCTCAGTTTAAGTTCGGAAGATAATATTGCTATATTAAAATATTAATCTTTAGTATAGCAATTTAGTCAAAGAAATTATATTTAATTCATCTTTAAAAAAAGGGGGGGGGGAATACGACAAAAACGTTTATTGTTGAATTATGCTGACAAAAAATTTGTTTCTTGCAAAAGCATATTTATACTTATGCGCGACGCTATGCAAACCGATTGACAAAAATTTTTAATTTTGAATGTTAGACTGCCAATCAAGCTTTTAAGCTATTTCACCGTCCTTTAGAGAGAAATAGCTTTACGTAAACTCCCTTTAAATTGCATAAAACTCTTTAAGTACATAACGCCATTATTTGATAATATAATTGAGCTTTTTTTTCATATCCAGAGTGCTTAGCCTACTGATTAACCTGACTATAGAAATCACGTTTGTTTTGGGGAATTCTACTAAAATGAAAAATTGTTTAATAAATGTTAAGCTAAAACACGCCTGTAATTTGATAATTTTTTCCTGATGATGGTAGACATGTTTAATGGGGAATTATAAAACGATATTCCATGAACTGATATTTTCCTCCTATTTGTTCTAAAAGAGATGAATAATCATCTAAAAAAGAAAAAAATACCTCAGTCTTCATTATTTTTGACTTTGTCATTGTGTAATTTAAGGATAATTGGAGTTATTTTATATCTTTTTGTATGTTGTTATTGATATTATGTGTCTGAAAGGAAATCTACCTTAAATCGTTCTGCATTTATTTATTTTCAATTTCCGCGATAAATTGTTATTGTTATGAAAAGCATTTAACACCTTTGGGTTTTTTTTTTTTTTTTTTTTTTTTTTTTTTTTTTTTTTAAACGATGAGTATGTTTTGTAGATGACCTGTTATGTTCAGCCATATAACTTTTAATTTGTTAAAAAAATTTCTGCTTTAAATTCTGCAAATTATTATTTTTTTTAATGCATTTTCAAAATCTATTTTACTTTTATATTATTTCATTTTTTTTTTATATAATATCGTTATTTATACGTAATTTCTTGCTGTTTTTTTTATGAAACATAAGATAAACCTTTGTATTGGGTCTTGAATTTAAAAACTGTTTAACAATTTTCAAGGAATTTGATATCGTTTTATTTTTTATTACAATAGTAAGTAACATCGGGGAAAAGCAAATTATAATAATTTTATATTTTAAGAAAAGTACTTTATTTGGCAATTTGTTTTGAAGTTTTATCCATGTTTTGTAAATCGTACTCCTAAAATGTTGGAGTTTCACTAAAAACAAGTGTGCAATTAGAAAGAAAAATATGTATTCTGATTTAGATAAGCTTTTTACATTTTAAAGCGTCAATTTAGGATAAATATATTCATTTAAAAATATCTAGTTTGAATTTGTGTACATGAAGCTCAAAATAGAACAGTGTTTATGAAATTTACATTCTTTGGAAAAATCCGGTTTTGAATACCCATCTATTTTAAAAGTAAAGTCATCTTAAAATGAAATCCCAAATTGAGAATTCATTTCCACCAGTCTTAAAATGTGGATGTGTGGAAAATCTCACAAATTATGGAACTAGAAATATTGGTTTTAATAAGACAAAGTACATTTATTGCGTGTTAACATGATTACCTGATTTATATCTTACAAAAAATTGCTCTCAAGAAAGTGATTTCTTATTTGAAAAACGGTTTTATTTCAGAATTTACAGTCCATTTTGAAATTTACTGTCACCGTGCATATCACTTAAATTTGGAATTACGTTGGTTTTGTGTAACAAACGAAATTTTTTCAATGGATTGAATAACAGTTAATTGTAGTTTTTTGGGAGAGATTTCTGTTTAGTGATTAAAAAAGTGTGGACCAGTTCCTGATTTTTGCTGAAGAAGCATCATTCTGTCATCAGACTTGGTGGGGAAAATTTTCTATTTATTATGAATTGCAATGTATGTGTTGTTTATTCACTTAAACTTTAACTAAGTGGATGTAAAGCTTCTGTGAAATTTTTATAATCCTTGAAGGAATGTATATTTTATTTTTTATTGTTGGCTATGTTATCTTTAGTTACCTGCTCACATATATAAAGATTCCAAATTGATCGTATTAGTTAATGTGTTTATCTCCCAACAACAATGAATACCTCTTAATTTTGATCCATGACGAAATCAGTACCTGAGCTGGCATTGTTTTCTCCACACCACATCAACAAACATTGGTCCTACGTTTTATTTAACAGGAATAGATTCGTAGCGCAGCAGTGTGTGATTGAATCAGGAAAATCAAAGATTTTTATTATTGGATCAAACTTTTTTGCGATTAACTCTGTTTTCTAATGAGCACTTTTTATAAACATATTTTTTATTTGTATCGTTTTTTTGGTAATTAAAAATAATGATTAAATTATAAGTATGTGTTTTTCTATTATCATGTTATTCAGCTTTAAACATTAACATTCATTATTTTATTGTAAATTTTTAGCTGGCCTATGGTTGAGTGGTGAGCATTCCTAACTCCTGGACTGTTGGTCCCAGGTTCGAATCCCAGTTTGGGCATGGACGTTTCCTTTCGCTCTCTCTCTCTGTCCATCTTTGTCGATGATGGATGAATGTGGTCCCCATATAAACGGGTTTGTGGTGGTGTAATGTGAGTGATGCTACTCGTACCACCGTGACTTGGTTCACAGGTGTCCAGCGGATAACGCAAAAATGAGTAGCAGTTTCCGGCCTTGTTGTGGGCGACGGGTCCAGTCATCCAGTGCCCCGCCATTAGAAAAATAAAATTGTTAATTTTTAAATATTGGCCGTTATAGTACTTTATTTTTATGCTAATTAACATTAGTTACACAATATATGTAAATATACTTGTATGTTACTCGATTTTTTCTGCTGTTTGTGAAGTGTTTAATTTATATTGAGTAAATTAAATAATGATGTAATGAATCGATACCAAGGCTATAGTTATTATAAAAGTTTAATTTAAATCCACTGTTTTCAGGGGATAAAGAGGGATAACTTTTTCCCCCGAGAGCAAACAAAATAAAACTAAATAATAAAAACAGTGGAAAGCAAACAGCAAAGGGGGTGACTGGAAATTCGCCAAAACGAACGCAACCACCCACGACTCTCTCACATCACTGATCATTAGTTTTTTTTATTCTTTCTTTTATGCTGATAACCTCTCTTCGGGGCACCTTCTCTCTTGAAGAGATAACTGATGCTCGCGCTGGTGGAAAGAAAGCTTTTCGGTTGGGAATTCGCACACCTGCTCCTTCACGTTCACTCTCGCACGTGAGTGCTGCCGTTTTCTGCGATTGCGCGCGTCCTTCTCACACACCCCTTTTTGTCAATCCCCTTAATGATCACTCCGTTGGCAGCTTCGACTAAAGAAAAAATAAATAAAATTATTAACAAAAAAAAAAATAACCATGTGTCCATTGATTACTCCATTTTTTTCCCCTCACCAATGATCTCTTTGCACTCGTTGCATTTTGGCGAGTTTATTTCAGATTGAAGAAATGCCTAATCGCCAAGGTTTGATCTCGATTACGAAATAATTCAATACTGAGGGTGTGTAATTAAACAAGTTTAATTGTTATGCTGCGTAACTTTACATTGATCGGTTAAAGTATGATAATTTAGCATTTGATTAGCTGATTGGCAAATTGACAAAACTTAAAATCTAATTTGACTTAAAAAAAAAAATAATAATAATGGTGCAAACTTCTTTACGTGTAGAGATTAGAACTATAAGTCCTAAATAAATTATAGTGCTAAATAATTAACTACTTATTAGGTATTATGTTTTTGATAATGATATAATGTAAAAGGAAGATTTTCTTATAATGTTCCCATTAAAAAGTACATATACAATGTCTCATAAGCATTGGATTTTCAGAAGTTTTAGGGCTGAAGTCCAGTTGCTGGAACTGATTCATTCATAAAATTATTCCCTAAAACGTTTTATTATTATAATGACTTTAAATTTTGAATTTTTTTCATCTTTACTTGTCCCAAAGATTGTATTTTATATAAAAAATGGTCTAAAATATAAGAAAATAGGGATTGCCTTTGAAAAAGAGAATTTTTCAAATGTGCAAAAAGAAAATTATAGTTCATAAATCAAAATATTTTGGTAGTAAACTAGTTTATTTTCTTCAATAATGTGTTGTACAACTAAGTATTATGAAAAAGGAAATTGAAAACGAATAGAAGAAAAAGTTTTGTGTTTACTAAAAGTAAACTTTCTGTAAATTCCGCGCTGTATTTTATGAACAATTTAATTTAGTACTATACGAATTAATACAGAATCATTAAAAATTCTCATTGCCAGTTTTTGGACATTTGTTTGCATTCACTTGATTTCATAGGAATTCTACATTAATTATTTTTAAATACAAAAAAAAAAAAAAAAAAGTTTTTCTCAGAAACTCAGAAAATAATCTGAAATTAAACATTTTTTTTCTAAAAGAATTTAATTCTAATACTTTTAATATGATAATGAGAAAAAATAGACGAAATATTGTAAAGCATTTTTTAAATAGCTGTTCTTTCTTGGCATTTTTTTCATAGATATCCATTACCAAAAATGTTTATCTATATAAAAAGGAAATTACATCTGTTGCTTACCTAATGATTTTGTAATTTTGTTGTAATTTAAGTCTTATAGCTTTTTCTTTTATTTACAACAAAGTGACTTTTCTTAATGTTTTACTATATGATTGGGGATTTCTCAAAAAACAATCGATGTTTTTTAAATACAGAGAATTTAAAGAAGAATTACGTGTACATTTTTACGAAAAAACTCATTTGAACTTGTATGTTTGATAACGTGTCAGAAATGAATGATGCGTCAGTTGTAATCCTGAATGTTTGCTAAGAATTGAGTAATCTTTTTTCTTAACTAAATAAATTAATTTAACAGATGATGAAATTTTCATATACTTTTTCTTGCAGTTATTAAATCATTTGCATGACTAATATACATTTTTTTTTTAATTTTTGGTTCCAGATATTTTTATTTACACTTTTTATTACGTTTCAGTACATTGCACATTGTTAGCTACTGAATGCATTCATTTAATGTAATTTGTGAGTCATATATCCTTTTTGTGAAACGTGATGCTGTTATCTATCTAAATATGTCAAGATGTGTCACAGAATTTGATTCATGGGGCTTGATCTTGCACGCAGGTTGCATTGAAGCTGGACTTACAAATGAATCGACTCTGATAATTAATAATTCACAGTAGCTGAGAAAATAATAAAATAAGCAAAGTTATTGATATGTTAAGGAAAATAAGAATCTATTTTTCTCCTAAAATGTTAAAATTTTCCTTCAAAATATAAAAATACAACTTTTTTTGATTTTATGATAACCGATTGTTTATTTAGGATATTATGATTCATGCTCAATAGCCATAATTCAAACTGGAATAGGGATTACACAAAATTGAAAAGGTTTTTAATTATGCTTTCCTGTTTCCTAAAATAGTTTCATTTCCTGTCATATATTTGTGGATTTTAGTTTAAACGCTGAATAATCAGATATCAAAATGTATTAATTCCTTTGTTTTCTAATAATTACAGAAATTTAAGAGATAAGAGATTTCATATATGACAGTCGAAAATTTAAGAATCATAAATCATATATTTTACTGAGGTACAAAATCGGCAAAATTATATATTACCACGGGATAGCACTGTCAGGATAGTGTTGAATCCTGAACTAGCATGAGATTCTTTGACATTATCAGAGAGTGAGTAAATTTCAAGTTGAAGTATACAAAATTACTATTTTTTGTTCATTAATAAATTATTGCAAATAAGGTAACATTTTATTCTATTGTATTGCTTTTTGGTTGCATTTCACTACCCCTCTTAAGTTTTTAATTCTTTTGCTATAAAAACAGATTTATTTGTCATTTTATGTAATTTTCTGTGACCTACGTTTTTATTCCTTCGGAATTATTTAAAATAAAAAATAGAAAAAAAAATGGATCGTTTTATTTTTCCCGTTCGAGCTTGAATCTTTAAAATAGACCGTGGCAATAAAAATACCCGTTAAGAACAGGGCATTCAACGCAATTATCGTTTCTTTTTTTTTAATGTATTTTTTTTTTATTCGCATGCAATTTTCATGAAAAAATATCCATTTCTACGGTTGAACGATTTTTCAAGATTCTTTCTAATTTATTTTTATTCTCTTTTTTTTTTTTCTGTTGTGAAGAAACCGAAGAAGAATGCGAAAGCTCTCTCAAAACAAAATTGTAATTGTTTATGTTTCGTAAGTCGGGCGGCAAACTGGTTGATCAGAGGAGAGAAAGGAAAAAAAAAAAAAAAAAAAGATTTGGAAGATGTGCAGATTTACAGCTATGATGAAGCCGACGATTTCTATGGTATAAATTATCTTTCCTTTGGGAGACTACTCCATCACTCGCTGGAATATTATCGATACAGTTTTTTAATAAGTAAGCGGAAATTAAAAAAGTATTTGGTTTGATTTCCAATTAGGTTACGTTTGGTTGTAATGTTCATAAAAATACTCATACGCCGCATTTAAAAATTAAAAGCTTTTTTTTCTTCAAAATAAAAAGACTGAATTTTTTAATTTAAGTGCATATTTTTGGAATGTGAAATGTATAATTCGTCATTTATAAATGCCGAATTAATTTGAGATCCTTTGATCGTGAGACGTTTTAATATAATCTTGCCGCCCAACCTGTCTAGTGGTTAGCGTACCTGACTACAGATGGGTGGGACCTGGGTTGGAATCCTGACTCGGGCATGGTGCTCTCTCTCTCTTTCTTGTCTGTGTCCTTTCTTTGTGTGTGAATGGTTGCCTACCCTATAAACGGGTACCTATGGCATGTGTGTACTGAGGAAGTCGGACTCCACACCAAATATGGTTCAGTTGGAAAAGTGGAGCAGCGCACCCCATATTGCCAGCCTGGCTTGGCACACGACAACAATATAATCTTAATTTCATTGTAATAACTTTAAAAAAATTCAATCTATTAAAATATATGGAGTTGATAAAATGATGTATATGTTGTAAGGGAGAAGCTTTTATTATAGAGTGAAATTTTTATTTAAATGTTAAGCGTGGTCTTTTAAATAAAGTTGGAAAACTAAGTAATGCGCTTCCACGTATTTATCGCGTTGATGAGAGTATATTTAGTTTGTTAATAATGAATATATTCTGATAAAAGAGAAAAATTGATTTCTTTTATTAAGATTTTTAATAATGAGCAAAATGGAGATTGATATTCACCTCTAAAGCATTGCATTTTATGTATCTATAGTTAATAATAAATTCATTGAATATTATTAACCTTGAAATGTTAGTTTTATTTAGATAAAGAGATCTTTCATGTTATCCCGTTAAAATTTGTTGGTTGTTAGTGTTTTTTATTTATAAGTCCAGAAAGGCGATGATTTCTTCATGTTAATTTAAATTGACGATTTCAAGGAGAAATTGTTTTTGAGTTTAATGTAAAAGCTAAATTTATTGGTAAATCATCCTGAAAAAGATTTGAGCCGTTTGTTTTGAAAGTGGACTGACTCCATTTCAAATCGAGATATTTAAGGGTTTGCCTTTCAATGAATTTAAAAATATACGTATAGGATACTAATTTAATAATCCTATTTAAATAGTGGCAATAATTAAGTTAATAATATGCGTTTTTTTTTTTTTTACCCAGAATGGAGTCTCACTTTCAAAATTAACAACCAGAATCATTATAAAATTTGAAGGTGCCCAAGTCCATTCAATATATAATTTGAGATGCTTTAAACTGGAAAAAGCAATACTGAATTTTTATTACATATCTTTAAAACACTTCGGAAAGATAATTTATGCGAATCAAAACATTTCTAACTACATAACGTACAAGATTACAAACATGAATTTATTGCAAAACAATTTGTTACTCGTCTACATTTTGTGCGTGTGAAAAAGATTTGAAAACATCATTATGCTTCGGTGATATATATCGTAATTGGTCAATTATGTGCTTGAATTTGGCAGTTGTAATTTGTCTGATATTTTTATAAGGGGTGTCAATACAATATTTTCAAACTTTCTTTGCCTACCCCGACGTGGTAATAAGTTCAGGACTTAAAAAATTTCATTCTAATTCTTTGATGTCTTATAAAAAATTTTATACGGTTCATTTTTGACAAAATATATCCAACATATTTTTAACTAGTTTATTGATTCTCCACCAGAATTTTTCACCCTTTTTTAAAATTGCGTCTTCTTATAATTTTGTTGGTATACAATCTTGTTTCATTTCATTTACAATAAAATTACTAATCTTAACAAAAAAATTACATAATTAAAATCATTTACTATTATTACATTTCAGTCACTTTTTAATAATCTTGAGAAACGAACAGTAAACTATTGTTTTTTAATAAAATTTCTGCCACGCCGGACTGTCTTTCATGAAAACGAAATGTTTTGATGTTAAAAATTTGTGATCTATGATTTACACATTGTTTTCAACAACAGTTTGGACAATTTTTAACCACATTAAAGCTACATTAATGTTTCTATTTTGCCTGGTCCACATGTCACTCACTATAAGCTATAATGTCTTTCACTTCTGAAATTTTTAACGTGTTTTAGAATGCGTGAAATAATTTCTTGAGCACCTCTAGATTCAATAGTTTCATCCCAAACGTACACGTAAACATTATCGTTATGAAAATTGTGTATACACAAATTTAGAACATGCGTATTGCGTATGTAATATGCTACTGAGTTTCACCTTATATATATAATTACCTTCTTCACTACTTTCCGACATTATCAATAGTAAATAGCTTGATTTAAAAATATAAATGGAGTTAAGCCACTTTCAAATTACACGGTTCAATTATTGAACTAACTCTGAAAACTTGCCAAGAATTATTGTATTTGCTCGGAATATAAGCAGCTTAAAATATTTTACTGATAAATTACATGAAGTTATACACTTAACCATAGTAAAAGGAAAAAATTGAAAAATAACGTCAGACCACTTTCAAAATAAATGGCCATTTGTTCTAGTTAATTGCTCTGGTACGTAAATAAATACTCGTGAATATAGAAACTAGTCATATGGATGCTTATTGAAATATTGATGAAAGAATTGGTTATATGTATATTTTGTCATCACCATTTCAATTGTTTAATTTTCTTCTGTGGTTAAATATGATTATATTGTAAGTGTACGTATAAATTTTCGTTTTTATTTTGTTGATGTTAATGATTTATTTGTTCATATGAATTAGTATGTTTCTGTTTCGAGGAGTTTAGTTCCCATAAAAATTTATATTTATTAAATAAATATGCTCTAATGAACTGTTATTTTTTTTTTACACGAATTCATTGTTACAGTTAAATCACCAATCCTTATTTGATAAAAACTAAATTAAAAAAAATTCTTTGCCGCAATAACTAATGGTGATTCTTTAGCTTTGTGAAAAGAAAGTTTTATCTGCATCATTGATTTAAAAGATTTTTCTGCTTGCGTGGCGCAGCAGGATTTTTTTAAAGTTACCAAATTTTTTGTCGTCTTCTCTGGTCTAAGAAGTAAAACTTCAAATGTAAGCCGCTATCTTGGATGACATTACCGATTTTTCTGTTCTCAATATTGAGAACCGGATCAGTGCATGTCTGTCTCATCAGATTTGCACTTATTAAATGATTATTTATCTATAAATAAAATCCATTCCTCTATTATTTTACTTATTCCGCTGAATGATAAAGCTCATGAGTGCTTGGAATAAATAATTTTTGCACTTATTTAGAAGCCAAATCTGGGAAAGGCCTTAAACTTTATTCTTAGAACTTCAAAAATGAACCGACTCTGAGAATTTTGAAGATCTTATATATTACGTTTTTAAGTTCTTTAAAAAACGTATTTAAGAATTTAAAAAAACGTAATATATAAATTTTTTTTATTTTACAAAGTTATACAAAATGTTTCAAGTTCCAAATTTGAAACATAGGAAAATACTTGTCTTTTCATTCGTGAAATATTCCTATAAATACTTTCTATGCAAAAAGTTATCTCTCTATGAATTAAACGTTCACAATTATCAGTGGAGAAACTAATAAAAAGCATTTTTTCCTCTGATAATTGGGAATTACCCTCCCCCCCCCCTAAAAAAAGTTTTAAGAACAACTTTTTAATCGGTTTTCCTTTTTAAGTGATAATTATCGAAATCAAATTGCAAAAAAGATTAAATTGTAAGATGAATAAATAAAACACTACACCCAGGAATAGGTTTAATGTACGGAATTGTGGAAATTTATTATTTTGCTTTTAATGGTTAAAAATACTATAATTTCTATACATATTGCGAAAACTGTATTATTTGAGTACTTGAATTTCATTGTTCAACACAAACTGATTCACTTTATTTTTGAAATATCCGAAGTTGATAAAAAAAAAAGTTTGTTTTGTCCTTTTTAAAGGCACTTTTATTTACAGCTTATACAAATATTGTATGAGTCTTCTGCATAAGTGAAAAAGCAAAATATTGATTAATAGGCATTAAAGTTATGCTTCGAAGGATTTATCCGTTAGAATATTTACCAATCAGCAATTAAAATTTTATTAATTTCATTCTTATTAATTTAATATCACATTGAAGAAAACTAAAAGTGTTTAATAGGTATAGGTCGTATCAGCCATAGACTTTGTAATAAATACATTTTCTCTGCTTGTGGGTCAAAATTGTTTCCATAATACCAGAAAAATCATTTTCTCAGCTACGCAGTAATTGATTCAAGTCATTTAAATGCTAAGAGACACCTCATAAATGTCACAAACACATATTCGTCAAAATGAGGAAGAACAGAATTTATACACAATAACGTCAAAATTTGAAAAAAGCCATTCTTAGAATTTTGTGGAAATTATCGAATTTCGCATATTGAGATAGATTACATTTTAATAGAACTTAAAATGGTGCCCAAGGCAGAATTTTTTTGAAAGACGAGAAATGTATTTGACTGGTATCACACCTGTTTTAAAAATATCAGAAATAAATATAAATAAAAATTTATTTCTCATATTTTTATTTTTTAATTTTCATTTGGAGAAATATTATTTGAATTATATCGTGTTTTTTTAATTTTAATTTTAAAATGCTTTTTGTTGAATATTTAAACATTAAAGTGCCAAAATGTAAACACCCAACTTCGTATTATTACAAACATATATTTCAGTATTTCAATTGCAGAATTGAAGTTGAAATTTTTTTTTATTCTTCGATATCCTAAACCCAATTTTGCTATTGGAAATGTGAAATAAAAAGAAATGTATTACCGGCTTTTGATTCTTTTAGCAAAAATATGAATTTTAATAGAAATACTGGAAAACATAATTTGATATTCGTAATAGATTTTTCACGAAAATAATATCAATCAACTGTGTCGTAATCATTTTTATTGAAATTGCAAGAAATTTATGAGGAAGTTGATATTCTATTGTATAAATTTCCAACTACTTACCCCTGCGTATTGAAGCTGTAGATCATAACTTATTACCTTGTAATTGAACTATTGCCAAGCTAAGAAGTCGACACTTGAGTTACTGTTTTTTTATATCGCAGTAGCGGAGGAGATTATTCAATGAGTGTAAGCCTTTTAACATCTGATCCAAATTTGCTCAATTATCGAAGCCATCTTCAAACACGAGGGTGACACCTTCTCCTCATGTTTCGCTTGTGGAAGCTTTTGGTGGATTTCGTGGTGTAATTATTTCTAGTAGGAGTTATGTCATTCAGATATAAACTAAAGGCCGCAGTGGCTTGATTGGTTAGGGCGTCGTTCTCGTTATCGGAAGGTATTGAGTTCGAATCTCGGCTTGTCCGAAGATCCATTGTGTTCACTAATAGGGACTTGAAAACGGAAATATGTCATGGTCGCAATGTCCTCCATGTTCCCATTCCAAATTAATACCTCTAGGAGTTTTAGGAGTCAGGCCTTCAGTCTTCTCTGGCGTCCTATCTCTAAATTGGAAGACCCAAATGGTGCTGCCATCTATGAGCCAAAGTCGTACTTCCACCTTCGTATGAGTGTTCTCTATTAAAAAACTTAAGACCCTTTTTCTGACTTCATTCGTATATCTGTAGTTTATATCTGTTGTTTTCTGTATAGTTTATATCTGTTGTTACATATGATACTTGGCGGGGTTGGATCGCCAAGTATCATATGTAACATATGATATAAACTAAGGTCTATTCAATACTGTGGGCATAGGAGAATTTGTCTTTTCTATTTGTGTGTAATATGAAATTTTGGATAGTCATTTGAGAAATGTATGATTTTGCTTTGTTTTGATGAGAAATTAAAGAATTTTCAGTTATCTTGAACTACATTGAAACTGTTGCAATGTTTTTGTACTTACTTGCTCTGATTGCTTACGTTTCTCAAAACAAGTGGGAAAAAATATATCCTTGCAATTGCTTTGCACCATTGGTAGCCGTGGAATAATGTTACCCATGGATTAACTTTCAATGAATGATCCTAGACTAGTTTAGTCAACTTTTGCCCTATTATCCACTAATAATGGGCAATTTAAGCTCTGCTCTACCTTAAGTTTTAAAGCAATTACATAAGTTAAAATATTTTTAAGCTAAAAAAATTTATTTCATAAATCATTAATGAATGGGAAACGATACTTAAGCTGCTTGGCTGTAAAAAATGATTAAATCAATTGGTGACTTTCATTTTCTTCGTATAATATCATGCATCTTTAATTAGTATATAAAACAGAGATTCGGCGCTATCCACTTGAGTATTCTTTATGCTTAAAAAAAAAAAAAAAAAAAAAAAAAAACTATGCAATTATTTATAGGTATAAATACTTTAGTGTGTATCATATATATTATGTATTAACAAAATTTTGTCCTTCATTATATTAATTATGGAACATTTGAAATTATACTTAGTAAATATTGATCGAATGGCCTACTTCAATTCTAGGTGGACAAATGTATCGTGTTAAATTTTTATGAAGCAAAATCCCACCGTTCTCAAGGAAACATTTGGCGATTTCTGGTTTATTAATGCAATTCATTGCCTTAATAATGACTTACCATGAAAAGTTGGTAGATCGAATACTTCCACTAACGAAAATTTATTTCCATGTATTATATTATTATTATCTATTAAGTGTCTTTGTGCAGTTTGTTAGTTCTCTCCTTTTCAGTTCAAATATATAGTTAACATTTATTTACTAAATATGCTTAAAATATATCGGGAGGAAAAAACTAAATAGCTGATTTCATGACTAAGATACAGCTTAAGTTAACTATTTCGTTAAAAAAAAAATGTAATCTTAATATTTTCTTCTTGTTATTGTTTGAGGATTTTTTTGGAAGATTTGCACAACTCAATGAAAAAATCACTACAAATTATATAATGATTAAAATAAGTCAGCTGACGATTTTTTTAAATAATTTGCTAATTAAATAAAAATCCTAAGAAAATGAGTTGATTATTTTTAATAATAACGAGTATAATATTCTTTAACGATTCCTAAAAAATAACGCAAATTATGTAATTTACTTAAAAAATGACAGTAATTTTCTCTCTTTTAGAGACGATTTCCCGCCAAACGTGGCAACCCTGTAGATTACTCAACAATTTCCCGAATCCTTCTGTTTTGTGTTGCTGATCATACACTACTTCACTGTGATATAACACCGGTTCCCCTCTAATGCCAATGTCCGTGATGGTAACTGTAATGGGCTCTCAGAACGGATCGGGTGTTAGGAAATTTTTACTCTTACCTTAGCTCGACAGTAAAATTATTTAAGAGGACTTGTCATTGTTTGATTTTTCTCAGTGTGACGTAATTAGTGAGTTTTGTTTACGTTTTTATTTTGGAATGGCACTTAATCCATTGTACACTGCCAAAGATAATATTGTTCCTAGACCATTTGGATACTTCGAGTACCTTTTACAAGGTAAGCGCCGTAAAGTTACATCAATGTGCTTTGATTAGTATTATTTTTTATTTAAATTGTTAACTTGAAGACTCATTGTTGACTAAGCTTTACTATTTCAAGAACATTTGATTGAATTTATTTCACTTTATTAATTTTTGGTAGCATTCTCTTTTATGATAAAACCCACATTGTTGTGCTTTATTGTTATTACTGAAATCCAATTTCAATGTTTGTGGGTATTATTACTATAAAATTCAAATCAAAATATTGATGCTTTTAGTTACTTTAGTTTTAATTTATTATTCCTGATTTTCGTTGTGTTTAAAAATATCAAAAGTTAACTTCTATTGGAATTTCGCTTTATGATTTTATCTAATCTCTTACCAATTTCATTTTAATGATTAATAACTTATAGACTGTTGATAGAAAATTTTTTCTCAGAAGGTAATCCTTTCTTTTAAATTCCAAACTAAAGCATTTAAAATAACTGTCATATATAAAAAAATACGAATGTTATTTTAGTGATTGTATTAATACAACAAATAAATAAATTTGGATGATGCCACTCTAAATTACATTTATACCACTACTCGTCAAATTAAATTTCCGCTTAAAATTTTATTAATATTTTTAAAAACTTATAAATTGAAAAAACTTTAATGATAAACTTTTTGAAAAGGTTCGATTTTTTTCAATTAAGTATAATTATTTTTGATGTCATTGTTGAAGATTTCATAGAGATAAAGATTTTATTAACAGTTAATTTAAGCTTAAATTTTTTCTACATCTTTTAAAGAATTAAGTGTACATAAATTTACAAAAGTAGTTTATATTCAGTAAGAATATTTGTTTTATATAAAATTTGCTAGTCTTTACATGCTGCTTTTGTACTCTTTAATTTACTTATTAAAAAATAAACTATTTAAAGTGCATAGATTGCAATATTATATATATATATATATATATATATATATATATATATATATATATATATATATATTAATTATTCTAAAAACGATTAACTGTAATTTTAAGATTAAAAGATTTATTGCGATTGTTATTACTTTAATTGAACTCTTTAATCAATTATTGTGTTCATTGATTGAATTATTAACTATTATTTACAAAATTGAAATTCTGTATGTTTTTATTGAATTACTGCTGACTCCACGGTCAAGATGCAGAATTACTTGTGCAATTTTTTTCTGACAAAACTATTCAACTCCTAGAATGTGATAAATGGTTTATATAAAAAATCAAAATTATAATCTTAACTTGCCTTGATAAAAGAAAATATTGATATAGGAAATTTTAAATATCTCGGAACTTAGCTGTCTTTAATTGACGCATTTCTACAAAATGCTTTTTTAAGAATAAAAAAAGATGTATATTTCGATGTTGAATATAAAACATGAGCAAAAAATTAGAATTTGGATTTATGGTTTACAAACTAACAAAACGGACTAACGTGTTCTAATTCATGAAAAATTTCTTTACTATCATGTATTCGAAGATCTTTTTTAATCTCTTATTGGTTAAATATCAGTATTCACTGAATTTGCATCATAAAATTCAGAAGTGCACGAAAAGAACTTCGCTTGACTGAATTTAATCATTAACATTTCGAATATTGTATTTTAAAATAACGTTTGTGTGAGCCATTTATTTCCATAATGTGAATAATTTAAATATTTTATGATGATTATTTTAAAAAAACTTAGTTTCTAATGTTTTTTGTATTTGAAATAAAATAATAGAGGAAAATCGAATTATATAATTATATATGTATTAAAATGTTCATAAAAAATCCCGTTTTATTTATTCCTTCCTTTTAATGATAATCATGTAGTTTCAAGTTACTATTTAAAATTTTGTATTTTAATATAACGATAGATAACTTTGGTCATCTTTATTTCCACATTCTAAATAATCTAAATCTTAATTGGGATCTTTTTGTAGAAAATTAATTTCCAGTTTTATTTATTGTTTTCATTTTCACGCTTAACGATGCAGTTTCATTGTTAGTAATGAAAGGCTCTATCTCAGTTTCACGTCGCACTTCAATTCTCCATCTCCTGTAACTTTCTGATTCAGATTTATCAATATGTAACTACGATTAAATGGATTAAAAAACAGGATCAGTCGATCAGAAAAGAATGCTCCATTCCACTGGTTTTTCCGCTAGCCCATGACTTCGCCTCTTTTTGTTTGCTTCATTCTGCCCGCCACTCCCCCTGAGGGAAAGGAGTCAGGTGATTGGCATCGCGTAATCGGGGGTCAGGGTCCAGTCTCTCTCCCGGTTTCCACCTGCACGAACTGATCGACAGGGCACGCGAACGCGATCGATCCCCGGGCGATTCGGGGCGGTTTTTCAGTGTAATGGTGTCCGGTCTCCCATCTGTCTTTCCTTCCCTTTTTAGTTGTTTGCTTTTTTTGTCCATTTAGTCGCAGGGAATATTAAGCTGCTGCATCGATTTGTAAGTGCGGAATAAAGAGTTAAGTTCTCCCTGCCCCCCCC
>JAPDSC010051315.1:75252-90218 GCA_026290005.1 Latrodectus geometricus | reverse complement strand
AGGCTAACATACTTAGTTTTACTTTAGAAATTCTATTAATTTAAGATACTAATTTTTTAGTCAACTTCTGGTACTACAGTATTATTAAATCTCAAAGAAACATTCACAAAGCAAAACCTATTTCGGTGTTGCAATTTAATCATACCGATGAATGATTTAATTATTTATATAAAGTTATTAAAGAAATGTTCTTTTCAGAATTTTTAAACAAACTATGTTTTGGCAGCAGAATACCTGTTATGAAAAAGATAGTCATTGATGCCACATCTCCTACAGAAGTTTTACAAGAGTATAATGTAGATATTTTGCTTTAAATCCATAAATTTGCTTAATTTTAGTTTATTTACTTGTTACATAATAAAGAAAAGTAAAAGTAAAAATTAACATACATGGAAATTTTTATTTTCTTACATTTTAAAACTTTTTAAATTTTGGCAAGTATTTATAATTAGACTTATTTTATCAAATTTTCATTGCTTTTTCAATGATATATATATATATATATATAATATAAGTTGTTATTTAAATTAGATGTTAGCTTAAAATATTCAAATTCTTTTACATAAATATAAAAAACAACATATGAATAAATAAAATAAATAAACTAATTTTCATAAATAAATAATATCTAATTCATATATAAGCTTTATAAATATAAATACTTTTTAAAATTTGAATTTTAAAATTATGTATACAAGAATGCATTGCTTACCGAAAACTCTTTCAGAATAAACTGAAATTATTTATGTTGCTATGAACAACGGGTTTGATCAACTACAACTCAAGAATTACAAAATGTCTCGAGTTTCCACATGGGAAATCTTACTATCTATCTTTCTTATCATCATACTTATATTTATATGTCCTCTTGGGCATTTTATTGCACAAAGTTTTTTCCCAGCTTTTTCACAACTGGAGTTAAATTTTTAATACGAAACACTGCGGTGTTTAGTAAAATTTCAATTTTTCTGACTTGGTTCTAAAGTTGACATTTTCCTTTGATTTACATCAAAAAGCTTTGGTATTTAAATTTTGAATAAGTATTATTTGATTTGAATTTTATACATAAATACTATCTTTTATTACTTAAATATTTCATGAATTATGCATTAAAACAAAATATAAAATATATTTTGCATTTTGTATTGTGAACATTTTGTACTATTGTGTTTGTAGAAAATATCTCAAGCTTACAATTCAGCAAAATATTAAATTTTTTTTTATCTTTAATCAAAATTACCAGGAATGAAAATCTAAATTATATTTTTTAGATATTATTTTTTCTTATAATTCTTTTCTCATGTTCTATTTCAATAAACTTTCTATATTAACTAAGAAAAACAAATTCACCTTTAAATAAATAAAATCGTAATTTATTTATATTCTATGATTTACACTTCATATTATTATACTCAAATGCCTTAATAAAGATGTTTGTTTAAATAATAAATTTATTCTTTTTATCTTCTTTTCAAGTTAAGCAAATTTAATAGTTTTATGAAAATTAAAAACTTATATATCTTTTATTTTTCTTATGCTATTCACCAAAACGCGTCCTATGCAAACCCATAAAAGTGTACTCCCAAGAATTCCCAGCTTGTATTTCTAGAAGAACACTTACAACAATATAAGAAAATCATACTGCATAGGAGTTCAAAGTATTTCATTCATATTTTATGTTTTTATAACTAATATATATATATATATATATATATATATATATAATATAAAGCAATAAATATAATGTATAGAAAAAAAATGTCACTATGATTATACTTTAATATTTAGATCTAAATTAAACATTTTAAACTACTTTAACTTCTTAATTTAACTTGTAAAAAGTTTTTTCTTATTACTTTTAGAAACCATATTCTTCTATATTTGATATATTTTTTTCATTGTATTGTTTTGCCTATGTATTGCTTTGCTTATTTTTCAATGTATTACTTTGATTCCATTTATTTCAATTTTGATATAGTTGTATTTCCTTTTTACACTCTTCGGGGGAATACACGAATATTTTTAGACCTTTGTCTTTCGTGTTTGTCAGAAAAGGGTGTCTGTTTTGCATAGCTAACCATCTCCCTCCTGATGAAGACGTGGTCCCTATGCTCTTTCCTTATTTATATTATATTACATTGTTTTTCTTAATTTTTACCTGATTTTGTCTTATTGATATTAAACTGTATAGTTTCTTCATTGTTTTATCTTTATCTATTAAATGTATCTTAATTTATATGTATATATATTGATGTATGTATTTAAATTATTATTTTATTACTATTTGTTAACAGTTTGGTAATGTGTTCCGTATATATATATATATATATATATATATATATATATATATAATCTCAGAAACATTCACATATTTGTTGCAAATAACATCATCTCAAACTTAAATGTCTCTCTTACTGTTTTTCGTATAAAAAAAACATTGATCTCCGTAAAAGAAGATGTTACAAAAAATAATTCACTCGAGGGAACAGAAATCAGAAACTAAACAAATATAGGTCATTCCAGTTTTACCAAGGCTTCTCTGGAACTGCTGAGAAACATTTTAACTGCCTGCGAAAGTAAACTAAATTAAATACATTGACGTTAGTATTTCTATATATATATATATATGTTTAGCTTAAAAATAAATACATTTTATGTTCATTGACATTTATTTTGTTTCAAGATTTCATTCGAATAATTAAAATAAGAAATATATGCATGATATTTCCATGAATATATTTGAAAATAAGAATTCAAAATGTAATATGTTAATCCATTTTTAATGTCGAAATACATAATGTATCTTTTAAACAAAATTCATAAGCAAGTGTTAAAAAGTTTAGTTACCTACTAATATGAGAAATGATAATTTAGTTTAATAATACATAATTCAAATGCTTTGAGTAAAAGTATTCTATAATTCAATTCAATATATATATATATTTCAATACTATATTTCCCACCTTTAATGAATGCTATCTATGAATGAAACCTTCATAATCAATAATAACATTTATATATGAGATTTTCTATTTGCATCACAACGCAATCCTAAAAATATATGAAGTGTAATCGGCAGTACAACAATCTCCTTTTTCAGTACTTTTGTTTTATAGTTTATTCCTCATACTAAACATTTTGTGTATGTAGTGTACTTTTGTAATAAATACATATTAATTTAGTAAAAAATACACATTATTTTTAAAAATATTCTTTTTTTGAATTATTCCTTACAGAAATTCAGAAAAATTTCATATTTAAATTTTTTATTTTGCAATTGTATTAGGGATAAAAAGTTTGATCAATATATATATAACTCCAAAAATTATTTTATTTTAAAAACTTAAAAATTTAAACTAAACTTTGTGGCATGACAGCCTCATGAGGCCAAGGCCTGTAGTGCGCATGTCTCTTTTCTGGACGGAGGACCAATGGGTAGGAAGAATATCTCGGTTAAGTGGTCAGCCTAATGTGTAAACTCCCAATGATTAGTTCCTAAGCACGTTTGGTGCTCAATTCTATCTGACCACTTAGGGGTGAAAGGTTGAGTCGACCTTGCGCAACCAGAAAACAGGAATTCGACTATGGGTTCGTGAAGAGCTACCGTTATGCCACCTGGCTTCGAAAGTCTAAACAGTAATGAGAAATTCATATAGTTTAAACAATCTACTGCTTAAACTAATAAGAAACAATACACTTTAAATTCTAAAATGTGCAATAATATTGATGGAATTATAGACAGATGAATTTTTGCTGTTTTTCTACCACCAGACTTATGAAATATTTCCTTAAAAAACGCACTTTTTAGTAGAATAAATTTGTAATAGATATTAGATGTTCTTATGTAAAATCTATAGTGAATAGAATCCCTAAATGTAAGTGTGAGTAAGCTTTCGTAAAAGAAAATCATTTTGAGTTTTTTTACAAAAGCTGTTTATTTTTTTATTGGCATGAAAATCAGAAAGGTCAGATATTTTCTAAAGAAAAGATTTTTGTTCCTTTCAATGTGTTATGTATTTAATATAATTAATGTTATATATATGAAATAATAAGTGATAGTTCTCAAATTTTTTCTTGAAAAATCTAAGATTCTGCTTAAGATAATTTATTCCAAATTTATTTAATAATGAATTAATATATTTAGATATATAAAATGTTTAAATTTCACGCCATTAAATAACAAAATGTTTCTTATTTTTGCTGGAAAAATGCTTATACTTATTTCTATTGTAGCATATTACAATTTGATACTGGTATGAATTTTTATCATCTACGTGCAATTATGAATTTGTTCTTTCAGACTATAAAACATTCTTATAAAACGCATAGATGATATATTTATCATTCTATTATTGAGGTTTATTTCTAATAATAGGAAAATACAAAGTAAAATATTTAAAGAAATATTTAATTATGTATAAGTACATTTACTTCTTTAAGCAATTAATTTCTATTTTAAGTATATTTCATGTACAACATTTAAATAATAGTTGAAGGAATAAATTAGTGTTTTAATTCAGTTTGTAAATATTATTGATGTATATTTCTTATATGCATATTGATTAAAATGTATATTTAATTTTCGAAATTTTCAAATAATATTAGTAGTCATGTTAATAAAAAATAAACTAAAAGTTTTGAACGTTTTCAAAATGCTTAAGTGACTTTTATAATAATGTTTATCAAATGTGATGATTAAAATAAGAATTTTATTTTTTTAACGTTTTAATTACCATTTTGTTTTATTATATTCTCAACTGATCACATAAAGCAGCCTAAAGAACCGGTGAAAATATTTGCAAAGGAAAATATTGGTGACAATTGAAATTATTTGTAAATTATATTTAACTTACTTTTAAAATAAAGGAAATTAAAATATTTTGTATTAAAATATTTCTGCATTTATATTTTTCTTTATTTATTGTGGGGATGAAAGTTTTTATGCTAATTTAAATATTTATAAACTAAAGAATGTAAATAAGTACATAATATACATAAATAAGTATATAAATAGTATATCAATTGAAGTATTTAAATTTTCTTTTAAATAAAGTTCAATGACTTACCACTCGTTTTAATTTTTATGAATAAAGTATTTCAGTCAAAAATAATTTATTCAACTTTTTATTATTTTTATAATTTTCAGTAAATATCAATGAAAATAAATTAAGCATCGCTTTCATTTAATTAAAAAATATAAACAACAGAAACAACGGGTGATGAAAACTGCTATAATATGAACGGGAGTATTTATAAAAAGTTTGTCTTCTTAAAAATTTGTTTTAAAAATGTCAATCTTTTAAAAAATAAATGGCATCACTTTATAAAAAGTTTGACATAATCATAGAAAGAACTATCAACTAAGTGTTTTCAAATTTTTGAACAAAAAAGTTTTAATGGAGGAAAAAATAAAAGAAATAACCGAAATATTTAATAATATTTTTCATTAAAATCTACATTGAAAACTTGTTTATGGCGAGAATAAAAAAATGCTTTATATGCAATTTTCAATTTATAAAAATGCTCTTAATTAGTCATATTACATTCACTTCTAAATATTATTCGTTTCATTTAAGAAGTTTTTCTAAGTTTGTTGAAATGTGTCAGTTTCATTTAGAATATTTTATTTTATACTTATTTCATTTTTATGAAAGAAGAAATATGTGGATTTTTATTTTAAGTATTTTTGAGAATTTGATTATTCAAAGTTGTATCAGTGCATAAGAAAAAGTTTATTTCCTGTGTTATTTACATTATACTTTTTTAAAAATGTTAAATATCAGTTTTTTTTTTTTTGGAAAAATTTAAAAGTTTTTATATAATTATGTACTTCAGGAATTTATTAATAAAATTTTGCAAACTATCTAAGGTTTCATTGGTTTACAAAAATAATGATATGAGGAAATTAATATTAATGTAAAAAAAGTTAATAAATTGAAATTGAATTTTAAATTGTGATACTTACTCCAGACGAGTTTTGTATAAATAACATTACAAAAAATGTTAAAATTTATAAGCAAAAGTAAAATGTTATATTCGAAAACAATCAGATTGATACGGTGGCCTAGTTGATTAAAACAATCAGATTAATCCGGTGGCCTAGTAGGTTATGGCTTCGTTCTCTTTACCGGAAAGTGGTGAGTTCAAATTCCGGCTTATCCGAAGATCCATCGTGTTCATTATTGGTGACTGGGCTACGTAATATATATCGGGGGGACTTAACACCCCCTTGTTGAGTTTAACCCCATCCTAAGGCCCCTTGAGCCAGGACTTGTTTTTTCTAGTTTCCTGTCTATAAATTTGAAGATTCAGAAGGTGCTGCCATCTATGAGCCACATTCGTACTTCCACCCTCGTAGGGAGGGCTTTTCTGTTCAAAAATGGAAACTCTCTTTCTGACTTCCTTTGCTCAGTCCCTGATGGGCGGGCTTGGTTTCTCCAAGTGTCATATGTAACAGCAACTGTCTAAATTCTAAAGCTTATTTAGTTAAAATTCTTGTATATTATAGTAATATTAATAGATCTGGAAAAAATCTGAATGTGTATGAACTTAAATAACTGTTTCTCTTTCTTATTAATATGCATTTAAAATTTGCATTACATTATATATTTTTACGAACTCGGAGGAACCAATAAAAGAGTTCGTAAAATAGAAAAACACTATTATATTAGTAATATCAGAATTTTTTTTTTATTAAACTAGTTTTTCTTATAAATGCAATACCAATATAAAATATTATTAATATAAAATATTATATAAGAAGCTCATACAAAATAAGATTCGTACATAAAAACAACAAATACTTTCATTTTATTGATTTCACTTCACCACACACATTTCAGAAGCTGAAACCCTATGTGGCTTTAAATTTTTGGAGTTAACCGTCCGATAGTTTTAGATCTTTCATGTTCAGTTTACTATAAAACTGAAATTATTCTATATAACTAATCGCTCATTCGGTCTATAATCGTTTCACAGAGAATGAATAGATCCTCATAATTCAGAAGCATGGAACAAACAACAGACCAGTTGAAGATTCGGTGGTGCAGAACCCAGTTTCCACCATTTTGAGAGCCATTTTTTCACTCAATAAGGTACCGATTTTATACAACGTAGAGCCATTAGTAAATACAATAGATCCTTGGATGTTCATTTAAGAATTTGCTGTTTACTTTGTTGGGACTCTAAATAAATAAAAGATTAAAAATAAATAAATAAGCAAAACGTATACTCCTTTATTATACAGGGAGATCTTTTTTAAAGTGACAGTGTTTAGAGAACCCAGTAGTGAAATCTAACACCTGAAATAGCACCAAACTTGGTATTTAGACTAATCATGACATGGATTCAATTTTTAGACTAATCATGACAAAAAGGATTTCGTGAAAAAAATTTAGTTCCAAAAATTGCTGTAAGGCGTTCTATGGCGCTTTGCAATGTATAAAAAGTGAAAAAAGAAATATAGTCAAGTTCCAGAAGTTCTAACTTCTGCAAAATGTGGAAATCTGTTGAAAAGAATTAAGATTATTAAAAAAATTCCTTTTTGAAACTATTTAGCAATTCTTAAATTCTAGCAACAGAAGTTGTGCAGAAGCTCAATTCTTCTCGTAAACTACATCGTAGTTTTCTCAGAATCTCATAATGGATTTTTATAATGGTTCTCATAATAATTTTTCATAGATTTCAGATGGTAAATGCGTGTGAAAGTTGAATGTTCAGTGAAATGAAAGAAGCTAAATTATATATAAAATTATAAATATTTTTCAGTTTTTATGAAAAAACAGTCCTAATTTTCCGGACTATCTTTGTAGAATATTTCTTTCTAATTGTATCGGGAAAGTTAAATATTACATAGAATTAATGTTTGCATGATATATTACTAATTTGATTCTTTTAAATATCAGTAATATTTGTGGTTTTATACTTTTTTGGTTGTTTTTATATATTATCATGTCCATTGATTATCAATACGTAACTATATATAAAATAGTTTATATTAAAAGCCATGCAATTCTAATGTTTAGATTTTCCTCAACCTCAATTGCTTGTAAAATCTTGATAAGAAGCAATTAAAGAAAGCCTCTCATTATTTTACTTTATCAGAACAAAATAAACCTTTTAAAGAAATAAAGATAAAATGCTCATTTACGTGACCTCAATAAAATTAGGAAATCGTAATTTATTTATCGTGTCGAAATCTAGTATAAAAGGTATTTTCTTATAAAGGAATTTTTTCATAAATCAATAATGAAGGCAAAAGTTTTAAACACGAATATTTAATTACACTGCATTACTTAATTTTATGAGAAATAAATAAGTTTGCTTAATTCAGTGATATAATAGCGTAAATCATAAATAAAATTCTTTTCTCAGTAAAAAGTATCATTTAAGCAATATTTATAAGATATGAAACTTATTTATGAGGAAATAATTTTATATTTATTTTTATAGCGGTTTAATTTTAATGATAAGAATATATTTTCTGTTAATAAATACTAATTGATATTTAAAAATATTATTTAATAATATTTGTATTAATATAATTATTCCAAAATATTCAAATAAAAAAATTAAGAATACCCTTGATATATGTACTTTATCCATAATACTTATATAATCCAGGAATGTTACGCATATTATTAATGTCAATCATAAATTTATAAGCTCTAAATGTAAAGAAAAAAAGGAAGAAAATAATGATACTAAGCATGAAATTCTAATTTTTATTAATTTTGTTAATTAAACGCTCCTTAAAAATCACATAATATTACACATAGAGCGGGAAAAGTGCGTAAAACAGAATCTGTTGCAGGTTTTAAATTAAGGATTAGAATTAAAATAGGTATCATACATATAATTTTATTTTCTGCAATACTGTAAAACTATTGTGGAGAGTGAGGTGAACTGCTGAATCTATATTTTTTCAAAAATGATAAATTACAGTCTTTTTGTATTTACGTAAATAAATATCTACCTTATATACCTTAAAATCTAATATACCTTAAAATCTTTTTAAATTAGGTTGAATTTAAAATATGAAAATGATGATGATGAACTATTAAAAGTTGTGAAATCATATAACAAGAAAAAGAAGTTTTGATAAGAAAAAGGATAATTATGCATTTATTCAATAGCATTAGATCTGATTGGTTTATCAACTTTATCATATTTAAATTCAGTTATAAAATAGCATTGATATTGAATATTTTAAAAAATCTTTATCAAATATACAAATGTTTTAGCAAAAATTCAAAATTTAACTGCGAAAAGCTGAAACTTTTAATCTAATTTTGATCATATTTTTCATGTTTTATGATGAAAAGATCTTTTTTTATAATTTATTATTTGCTAGGTTGCTTAAAATTTTATTAAAAATAATTGTATTTATACTCCATTTTGCAGCTAACATAAAAGTAGTTGCTTATAGTTATAAATTTCAAAACTTTGTCAGTGTTAATATAAAATTTTTAAAATAGTCTACACTTTATAAAGATGATATATTTATAAACTTAAAAATAAAATTGTTATGAATTTTGCAAAGTTTATATAATAATGGTCTAAATTATATTAGATTGGGGAAAAAGTTATCCATTATTTTTTCGGTAGATGTCTGTAGTGATCGCTATCTCGTGAGGTGTCTATCAAACAATTTCAGATTTATGCTCGATTGAAAGGTGACATTTGACACTAAAATATCCTCTTGCGGTTTTTTGTTTGATTAATTCAGTTACGAGTACAAGGTTTTAAAAATGGAAGACAACAAACTGAAAATTCGATACATTTTCGTTTTTCTCTTGTAACGGAGAAAAAATAGCGGGTTGCTAAAATTGTGAAAGGTGTTTATCGTCCTATATAAGACTGTAACAACCAGTTACGTACAATTTTTCTTTCGTCGATACCCTTCGGGTATTTTTGATGTTAGAGATGCACCTCCATGTGGATACAGCATCGAAATATATTTTAAATGATAATGGTAAACAACACAGACTATGTTAACAATAAACAATATAACATAAAAAATTTCTTTATTTACGCATTCAAGTCACGCATACTGTGGGGTGGTGTCACATAATTTATGGTCCGGCTCATTAATTTTTTTCTTTTAACCCATTGTATTATCTTGAATGCCAATGCTGAGTTGCTTTCTCTTTTTTTCCTGTTTCCCTGACACGAGCATTTCTCTTTTACTTCATTTATACTTAGATCTCTAAGGAAACACTGTAATTCTATAACAAGTTGGTGCTAAAGAAAACGGTGTATTTCTCTAATTGTGTAAATAGTTTCTGAGATAAGACCTTAGAAATAACATGAATAGACTTGATAACATATAAATTTAATAAAATTTATGATTATTGTGTTATTTATAGAAAACAATCAAATGGGTGCTAGGATTGAAAATTGATAAAAGAACTTAGATGTGGTGAATCGCATTAATGTAAAATGTTATATGTACAGACTAAGTACAATGTAATGTATAATTTTTATGATTTGATAAAGTTAAAGTAGACCATATAAAATACAGTTAGTAAGGATTGATAAATCAATAAGAACAGCAACATTTTTGTCTATATATATTGGTAATTTAGTAAGTGTCACGGTTTGAGAAGCCTATTCATTTTACTCCAATTCACGAATTCGACCAATCCAAAACAATTTAAGCAGTCAGTGACTCATTTGTGAAGTGCATATACTCTAAAACCACTTCAGATCTATCTTAGATATATATTTGTGTAGGATAATGTGACAAACATGACATTCGCATACTTAAACATTTCATGTTTATACACAAGGAGCCAAATTTCTCGGTGAATAATATTATCTGAAGTTTTTGCTGTCAAACCCATGTGAAGTATGATTATTAGAAGTTTAACTTATTTAACATTAGAAATAGTTAAAACTGGTGAATTGAGGTCATGCATTCTATACTCAAGAATAATATATATATATATATATAATAGATACATTAAATTAATGATCAGTAACATAATTGGAATAGCTTATAGGTTTTTCCAGTTAAAATTTTATCATCTCTTAAAATCTAAATATTTTTTTAAATATAAAGGGTTTTTAAAATAAAGAAGTTTATTTTGAACAAAACTATAATATTTTTTCAGTTATTATTTTGAAAATTTACTTAGTATCCCATACCTCACGTATAAAAATTTTCAAATTTTTCATCACTAGCACAAAATAATTTATAAGATTGATATTCCTTAAAAATTTTATTAAAGTTTGAAATTTCGGAAAAAATTTCAAGTTAGGATTCTAAATTAAATTACTTTCAATTTTCAAGTTTTTCAGAAGCAGTTACATTTGAAAATAAGAATTTAAGTTAACTTGGATTTATGTGTCTAATTTTTTTCAGTTTCCTTTTTCCGTTTTTAAAAGATAATTAATTTTACGGTTTAAAATATTTGTGGATTACTCTAAATAAATTAATTGCCACTCAAAATTCTTTTGGTAATTAATCATTATTTTTAAAATTTATTTAAAACTATTCACATGAAATGAGTTCTAAATTACTTTATTCGTTTGTTTATTATTATTTATCAATAATATTTTTCTTTATTAAAATCAAATTTAGACTTTTATAACATTTAGGAGGGAAAATTCATAAAAACAGTATTTTGTAATTCACTTTTCTGTCAACTACAAATTTTAATTTTTGAATCGTATTCAGTCATTTGAAAATTATTTACACCTACGTTATTCTCATTTGAAACTTTTTTTTGTATTTATTCAATCACCATTTTGCAATTTATGGATTTTTATTCAATCATCAAAAGCTACTTATTTACAATAAATCACAATTTAAAATTTAATAATAGTTATTTTACTTCTAATAAATTGCTTTTTATATCCATATGAAAACAGAATTGGGAAATGGTAATTGATTTTTTGCAATGCAACACTATAAAAATCTTTTTCTTAATCTTAATTAAATCATAAATATATAGAAATTACACGTTAGTATTTTATATAGTACAGATATTAATTAGGATCAACACATTCTAAGTATTTATATGTTTAAGATATGATTTTGTGGAAATAATTAAACATATTAAATTAAATTTAATTAGAAAATTTATTTTTGCTTTAAAGTAAGATTTTGCAGATTCATTACTTTAAGATTTGTATATAAATTGTTTAATTTAAAAGACGGATTATAATTTCCTGCAACATTTTGAAATATTTTTATAATTAATTATGAAGTAACACTAAAATATATGACAGTAAGTATTATTATAATAATTAAGAACATTGTTACAAAACTGAAGATTATCTTTCCAAATTTTATGTATATGTATACAATAGATTAAAGGTTTCTAAGAGTCTATAAAAACAAAAACATTAATATAGAAATTCTTTCCTTTTCCTCCGATTTTATAGTGTAACTAAATGCTCGGAAACCTTTTAGAAACATTTTACTTTTTTACAGTTTTTGTTTTTGTTTTTTTTTATACTTTTAACATTTTTTTCCTTTTTATATTACAACTACATTAATTTTCAGAAAATATTTTGGAAGTCGAAAAAATATTTAAACATTGATTTTCATGCAAGTAAACTGAATTTCTACATGTTATGTAATAGCCTTTTTATTTTATGTGTGTGAATTTTGTTTTTAGGCATAACGTAACTAAAATTTATAATTCTATAAAAATTCTTTCCTTATTTAAGCAGAAAAATACAGTTAGGTGTTTTTGAAATTCTACTACCTAAACTACAGGGAACTGCAGAAAATGTTCTTTTGTTCTATTGTTCGATTGTTTGCTTCCTATTTTGGGAATGGCCGATTATAAGTAGCAGCAACAATTCCTCTCTAAACCAGTTCCTAGATTTGTGCGTTTACTGCCAACAATATTTTCTTTCTCCTGTATCTGAAACACAAAATAATATGTGTTAGAAAGTTTCTATTTACTGACCTTTATGCGGTAATCATAATAGTTCATAAAAACAGATAAAGAAAATGTATTATCATAAATACATTTTTTGTTAATGAAATGAAATATTTTAAATAATAATTAATAATTATTTAATATAACAAAGATAACTTTCGTTATCTTTGTTATTGTTAAATTATAATAAATTTACTTAGATGAAATATGTGTCAACAGCAAGTACGTTACTCTCATAGTTTTCCATTTAGATTAAATTTAACGTTACATTCGTATTATGTTTTATGATTACAATAAATTAAATTTATTGGTATAAATATTCTAATAATTCCAAAATTGAAACAATTTCAATATTATTTCGGCATATTATCATAAATAAATAAATGATTCGAAGTAAAAAAAATTCTTTCTTTTTCCTGAAAACTTAAGAAGTTAAGAATGAAAACTTCAGTTTGTACTTCCAAATAATAAATTCAATTAAATAAAATAGATTTAACAATAAAAGTATTTTTTATGTACAAATTAAACCTAAGTATTGTTTTAAATAAATTTTTTAATTTCTTTTATTTTGAAGAATATAAAAATAATTTTATAATATTATTACAGTAACTGCTTTGTGTGTTACAGTTATAATTAAGCTAACATTTATCATATTACTAAATAGTCAAAGATTTGATTGTGAAATATTTCAATAATTGTAGTTATGAAAATTATAAATTGCAAACAATATTACTTATGAAATATAAAAAAAACATTTAAAAAAGTAAACTCTCACATTAATATATTTAAAATTGTCTTTGAGATTATTATGCATTGTAGAATTGATCTAGTAATTTTCACAGTTTTATTTTCATTTCTCGTTAGGAAATTAATAAAATATGTTTATTTTCAGAAGAAAATAAATAGTTTATCAAAATATAAGTAAAATTCAAATAATATTAATAAAAGTTTCAGATAAAAAGAAGCTAAATCAAATTATAAATATTTATCAGAAAACATAAATAATTTTCGTATTAAAAACACGAATGATATTAAACAAATTTTAAAAACACTTTACGTATTACTCTAAAAAATTATACTGTCATATATTTTTTTCAGAAAGCTCTATTTTCAGAATCTATAAGCTGAAGACTTCATTTTTATATTTTCTTTGATTAAACATTTTACCAAATATAAAAATAATAATACATGCAAAAGTTAATATATTAAACTTAAATTAAGTAAAGCTATTTGTTTAGTCATTTATTTTATTAGTAAATAAAATAACCTTTATCGGAAGTAAATTTGATACATAATATACTACCAGTTTTTAGTGTAAATCATGTAAATATTAGTAATGTATGATTCACAAATATTGAAAATCTTGTAACCCCTACTTATGTTTCCATTATTGAATTTACTTAAATGAATCTTTATAATAAGAACATGAGTAAATAAAATTTTTGCCCACTAAGAAAATTTTTGTATGTGCGAAGTAAAATAATTAAACCAGTTTACTATCAATATCACTAATTAAAATGAATATTTAATCTTAAATTTTATTAGCATATTGATGGAAAATACATGAATTAACTTCAAAAACCTCCTTTATTTAGGATTTAATTAAAGTCTCCTGAAAATTTTTCATATTTTCTCACACAACCTTAAAATTTTATTATATAAAAAATTAACGGGATAGAGCAAAGAGTTTCATTTTCTATAATGTTGTGAATTTGTTTTTTTATTTTGTTTCATTTCAATTGGTATGTTTTTTAAAGTCAATCAAATAAACATTTACTTGGGTGAATTAAAATTTATCATTGTTAAGTTATAAAAGCTGATGTAAATAATTCATTTTCGATTATTTTTTCTACTTTTGGTTCTAATAATTAAAATTTTTGTTATACAACTCGACATTAAACATTGAACATTTACCTTATTATACATCATATAAATTAACATATGTATGATATAAATCTTGAGAAAATTATATAAGAGAATTGTATGAGCAAGAATATAAGAATATTATATCAATAATATTTTTCTCAAATACCGAAGACCATTAACTAATATATTTTTATTAAATAATAT
>JAPDSC010051315.1:41524-75242 GCA_026290005.1 Latrodectus geometricus | reverse complement strand
GTGATAAAATGAAAGTGTTTTCACATTCTACTAAAACATTTGTCCTTATGTCTTTGATTAAGGATCATTGTACTAAAAGATTATAAACATAAATACAATATTACCTTTATTTTAAAATCAAAAATATTTCTTGCTGCTAAATTTTTTTCTTTTTAAATAATAAATGTATTCATTATTCTATTTCTGTTAAATAGGAGAGTTTTTTAAAGAATGATTCAAGTTAAAAAAATAAAACTAGATTTTTTTTGTTATACAGATTAACTATAAAATCTTAAAATTAATTTTGAAAATTATTCCTATATATTTTGCAATTTTTTTAAATGGAAAAATTATTGAATAAAAAAAATGCAATTACTATTCAGAAATTAAGCTCTAGTAAGCACTTATAAATATATGAATTTGATATTTACATTGATATATTGCTAAGCGAATATGCAATATTGTATTGAATATACCCTATGAGGTATCTATAATTTATGTTAAATAAAACATTTGAATTTCTAATTAAGTCAAAGAAATTGGGAACAAAAGCAGCTGATTGTATCGTTGAAATTTTCTTTTGATTATAACGTGATGTTGAGGACTATAATTAAAATAGTATGTGGTCTATTTTTAGGGATGTATATTTTTATTCAAGTAAAATTGCCTCGAATTTAGTTTAAAAATCAGAAGGGTTGTTTTTTATATGTTTAATGATTTTAAATTTAAATATTTCTCAAATATTATCTAATCTCGAAGTGTAGATGTTTAAATTGCTTTTATTCATTATTTAAACTATTATGTTTTTACATTTACCATCTATTAAATTTTTCTGAAAAACTGAGAAACACTCAATAAGGAAAAAGGATTTCACCAAATTGTGAGTATTATTAATGGCAACCACGAAGAAATTAATTCCAGGTCGATTCAGTCTTTTATCTCTTCAGTGGGTTGACTAAACTGAATACTAAGCATGCTAGGGAATTAAACATGCTGGGGGTTTCGCGTTAGGGTGACCTCCTAACCGAGACATACGTTACGTTCCCCAGAGCCTTGGGCCAAGAAAACAGATATGGACACTGTAGGCCATGGCTTTATGGATCTTCTGTGCATCTGAGTTTTGTCTAGTTAAAAAAGCTATTTGAAAATATTAACTACATGAGTGATGATGCTTAGTTGTCTCCTTCTGCTAGAGATTGAGTTTTTTCCTCATGCTGTTGTGTTGCGTTGTTAATTTTCAGCTGGTGATCTAAATGTATACAAACTGTCGCATCTGATCCATTGAAGGCCTTGGCATTTCAATGGATCCGGAATTTGACTAATAGGTTTCAATTTGGCACAGATAATTTTTTGTAATTCTTTATTCCTTTTTCTGCTAATGATTTTTGTGTACTATTTACTTTAATTTTTTATGGCTTTCCTTTAATACAGATACTCTTTTGGAGAATTGCACGAAGGTTTTTAGACATTTATCAGAAAAAAGTGCTATATTTGCATAATTGACCTTCTTCCTCCTGATGAAGACATGGTCCCATTGCCTTTTTAATATTTTTGTTTTCTATAGTATTTCTTACTCTTGTAATTGAATTTTACTGTTCTTCAATTTACTTCTTATATTATCTATATTGGCATTTCTGTCATTAGCTGCTTTTGTACTGGTTAGAATGTTCAATACTATAAATTAGTTGCTATTGCATTCTATTGATTCCATGGAATTTCATGTGCTATATATATGTATAAAGAGAGAGAGAGTGGATGTAATAGAAATTTTGAAGTGCCCAAATACTTCTTTACTTTTCATTGTTTTAGCCTTGAAATTTAAATGTTTATTTTTTGGAGAAAAAGTTATTTCAAAAGTTTTACAATAACCAAAATCTATGATAAGTTACATTATGCGAAGATTTAAATTACGTATTTGACAGTAGAGGGAGTTAAAAAAGTAAGTACTATTATTTTTAGACGGATGAATGTATACAAAATATAAATTATTAGATGTTTATTAAGAAAAGGTCCCCCACTTGGTATATTAACAAATAATAATTGATATAAGATGTTAGTAAATCATTATGACAAAAATGGCAATATTACTCAGATAGAAAGTTGTGTGGTTACTTTTAAGAATAAATAATGAGTCTCAAGGCAATCAATGTAAAATACTAAGAAAATTATAACAATGAAAAAAAAATATGAGAACACTACTTCACCAATAGGGTTTCAATCCATCTAGAATAGTCGTCGTCTTTATTTATTTGATCTCAAGATATTGTATGAAACAAAGAAGTTGATTTGCTGAAAGTCATGTTTGCATATAAATCTATTTGAGACAAATGTTGTCTATTTTAGAATTTGAATTTTTTTTAACAAAGAGGAATGAAGAGGTAGAATTAATATTGCATCCTTTTGGAAACGACCACATTACAGACAATAGGGATTTATAGTGTGGGATGGTATCGAAATTGATACAAATATGAAATAAATACTGTTTGACAGAGCAAAGTGCTTTAATCAAAAAGTCATGCAGATGAAGTACTAAATTCTTATTTAGAACCCTACATTGTATCACTATATTTTTTGATGCAAAACATCTCATGCAGGACAAGGATTCTGAAGCATCATGTCTTGAAGGGAAAACGTTGAACCAATTCAGTGTATAGAACTGATTTGCATGTTTGCTTAACTTTGCTCTGATGGAGTATTTTTGATATACTTTCAGACAAAGATTCGCTTGGTGACCAATGTATCGATTTATCATCCGAGATTTTACATTTCTTCAGAAGAGAAAAACATTTAGTTGAAAGTCCATTTGATTAACTCATGTACTATTCAAAGCAAATGCAATCTTTTTTGATGGTTGATAGCTGGAAACATTGAAGATTTTGCCTTATTTTTAACTTCCTTAAAGTTTTTCTTATGTTACACTGAATCTAATTTCCCTGTTTTTACATTTCTGCAACTTTTTTATAGAAATCTATTACATTAACCATTGCCCATACCATGCATTGTTAAGTATAAATGGATAATGGCAGTTAAAGTTTATCCTAAAATGTCATCAATTTTCCAAAAGTCTTTTATTCACTTAAAATGATGTACTTTGATTGCAAGAAATTATTTTGTTCAATTAATAAAAAAAATTTCATCAATTATGTCATATAAATTTGCAAAAATTACACTATGCTATGATTTTTTTTTAAAAAAATAGTATTAAAGATGTCATAAGATTTAGTTATTTGGTTATCACTGTAAATAACTCTAGAATGCCGAATGAAGATTTAAAGTTACTTAAAATATATAGAATTAAATAAATAGTATAATGAATAAAAATAATTTTTAAAATTTTTAAGTAATTTTTATAAAGAAAAAAGAATTCTTTCATATGACATATATAATAGATTTAGCTTCCATAAAAAGATTAAATAAAACATATAAAGAAAATATTTTGGAGACGATAATAATACTTTTCTCTTTAAACTTTATACAGTAATTATTCAAAGATTAAATTTATATTTATATGATTATTCTGATATATCATATATTTATTCAACTCGAATAATATATTTTACAAATTATAAAAAAAATAATTTAAAATTTATTAGGTAATTCCAACATTAGTATGAAGTTTAGTATTATTCTTACATTTTATGTCCTTATTAATTCCTTATTAATTGTTTATGCAACAACATTTTATTTTTTTGCATTAAAAGTATAAAAGTAAACTATCAAGTACCAGACCTTAAAATTTTTATCAAAAATAAATTGGAGATGTCTAGATAATCCCTAGAGAAATCTTAAATTGTCGCAACACGTCAAGAATTTTCTTTTAGAAGCTCTAGAGAGATTTTAATTTTGAAACTTTTTCAGAGATTTAAGAAATAGGAATTTTTAAAATATTTTAGCATCATGGAACATAATAATGAGTATACTTCATTTATGTTATTGGTCTAACAAGCGTAAGAAATAAAAGCATAAGAAGATGATAATTAAGAAAGACGATAAGAAAGAAATTGATTTTCCAAAGAATCTATTATAATTTTATATTGCCTTCATTTCTAACCATTTTCAAAACTATTTGTACTGAATGCACATGTAATTTTTCAAATATTTCCAGTTTTTTTTTTCAAGTTTGTAGACAATTTTTGGAAAAGAATAACATTATATAACTATATTTTTCAATATACATTTTTATATTACAATTATATTTTTATTCTATACTAATTTAATAAATTCTTAAAAATCTTCTTATAAAAGTTAAAATTATTTGTAATTTTTTTATAAAACGCTTATAAAATTACAACATAGATAAAAAAAAATTTGCTAACACGTGTAAACATAATTCCAAACTAATTTTAAATTGAATTTTATCTGTTTTAAGAAAAGCAATTTAGAGATCAATTTTAAGATTTTATATTTACATTTTGAAAGTTAGAGGAATTTAGTCTGATTATTTTCAAAACATTTTCGATAAAATTTTATATATTTAATATCATTATGAATTTTATTGAAAATAGGAATGCATCTTGAAAAAAAGATTCTTGTATAAAACTGGAGATGAAAGCAATAGATAATTAAAATTGCCTGAATATGGTTACTATATGATTTATGTTATTAATCTGCTAACATTTTTAAAAGTCTTTTAAACCATTAGAAAAGACCTTTTTAGATAAATTTTCAAATGAAGCTTTTTGATATTTTATTCTACGTTGTTTAGTTTTAAATTTAAAAGACAAATAATCTCGTTCAATTGTTCATTCAATTTGAATTAAAACAGTTGTGAATTACATCCCAATATTATAAAAATTTGCTTTATTGCTAAATTACCAAATTATAATAACTTAATTATTTAAAATGTTACATAAGTAGTAAACTTTGAAAGAAAAATCTAAAAAAATATGTAGTAATATTAATTTTGGAATGATCCCCAAATAAAATACATGTACTTGCTTAAAACACTTAGAAAAATTTAAAAATTAATTGTAAATATTTACAAATTTTGTCCATCTATTAAAGGGGAATTTACATTTTAGTAACTATTTGATAAAAGAATGGAGAGGTATAAAATATTTTAGAAAATTAAAAATTATAAATTCTATAAAAAATTATATATATATTATATAAAAATTATATATATTCAGTAGCAATAATATTTCAACAAATGGTATAGGAAAATCTAAACTCATTATATTCGGTGAACTATAATTTAATAACTGATCATGTTTTACAGTTTAAATTATTGATTACTTTCTAAAGAATTATAAAGAAGCAAACACAACAGTCTATTAATCATATTCATTTAAGATATTATCAATCATCTTGCTGTTTTTATTTATCAACGTTCCTAAATTCAAAAAACTATACGAAATCTGACATTTTTCTTTGAAGACATAATTATTTCTCGCTTTGTTTAATGTAAACTTCTGTTTCCTTCAATGAAAAGTTCTTGAAAGTGATTAATATTAGTTACGAATTTGATTAATTGAGGTTCTATATAATGTACCGAGAAATTTAAAATAGATGTTTGTTGAATAGAGATTTAATTGCGAATATATAAAGTATTATTTAAATAAAATCATAATTGTTAAATTAATATTTTTATAAATTCTTTTTTGAGTACATAGAAAATTCTTATCTAACTTTCTAAATTTTGAATCTAATATGAAAAATTTAAAAGATGTGAATAAAAATTGAAAAATTTTTTGATGTAAGAATATACATTGATGCAGTATTTGCAACACTTTTGTAATTTTGAAACTCGTAATATAATTAACATTTTCTAAATGTAAATATTTATATTCTTACTATTTTTAATTAGAATGTTTGCTTGTATATTTAAATATTCCATAATTATCCTCGACACAAAAATAAAATTAACAAAATGATGCAAATAAAACAGGAACATGTTATAACGATAAATTAGCCATAACAACTATTAATTTCGTTCATTTAAAACTCATTTAATTAAAAGCACTGAAAGAAATTTTCTATTTGTTACCAAAAGATGTATCAGAAGATATTGAAGCCTATTTTTAGAAAAATATAAGGTGAAAAAGCTTTACTTTTAAGCAAAATTAAATTTTGCATTTTGTGTTTTTTTCAAATTAACATTTTGTTTGTCAAACTGTATGTTTAAAGTTGACTATGAAAAAATTTCGCATTCATCAAACAAAAAATTAAAACATTTTAAATTTATTTGTATGCAATATTTTTATTAATAATCAAATCTGTTAATAGATGATAGCATGGAATGTAATTACACTTATTGGATACACTAACAACAAATGTAAAAATAATTCAATGAGTGTAAATATATTTCATGTTTTTGTCCTCTAATAGACCCATTATGAGGATATAAGCTTTAAATTAACATCATATTCTGCCCATCAAGTATTATGAATACAATAGCGTGTACTGTTAATTTACCAAGCTACATTTTCAGAAATAATTTGAAAACTTGCTTGAAATTTCCTTGAAAATATAGACTTTGTAAAATTTTATAAATAATATGTTTAAACCTTTTACTATTTTTTTTATCATTTATGATTAATATAAGGGAGCTTTAAATTCTTTTATTTTTTCTTTCGGTATTTGTTTAATATTCTCACTGATTATAAATTTAAAATATTCTTTGTATGATATTTAGGAAAATAATATGTTGTTTATGATTCCATCTGCTGTAGTACTGCTAGACCAGATCCCGAATCCCTCAATTCTTCCAAAATCAAGAAACAGTTGGGAATTCGGAAGGAAATCCTCTTTAGTAAATCCTAGATGGAAAAGAAGGTGTTGGGGCTAGCCTGGACGACACTGCATTTAAAACGATCAGATGAGAGCTAACGTTTGCCATCAAATTTAAAGCCACGAAGATGAACACTTGCAAACCTAGAACGTGTAGTCTGCTGAAGCTCTGGAACCCTAAAAGCAATGGAACCACCAGGACCTTTAAGAGAACCAATCATGCGAAGGTGGAATGCTCCAGATTTTTGAACAGATAACAATTCAGTGTAAGTGAGAGCAGCATCAGTTGGAGAAGGACAAGCAGCACTCATTTTTGCCAGGGTATTTACCTTCTCATTTTCATGGATATTGACGTGAAAAGGGATCCTTTATAAATTATGAAATGGGAGAGAAAATGTTCAGAGAAAAAACTTATTAAAGGTCAGGGTTTCTAAAAAACATTTCCTCCTCCAAATCCCTAGGAGATGAAAATCTGAGATGAAAACAGCCCCTTAGATAAAAACACCACAACCCACACGATCATACACATCCTTAATGCCAACAGTATAAAAAATTAAGGCGTCATAAGCGATATTGCTAATAATCTCAAAACCCAATTGTCTTAAGAAATGCGAAGTATGAATAGAAGAATATTGAAAATAAAAATGGAAACAAATGAAAAAAATAAGAAATAGAAAAAAAAATATTTACGCACCCACACAAACATTTCTGTTTATGAAATATAGAAGCAGAACGACAGGAACGTAAATTAAAAATTTAAAAAATATGCTATTTGTTAATATTATTTCTTTCAGAAATTCAGTAAAAGTTGTAATTTAAATATTTCAAAACTTATTTTTAAATTATAATATTTATAAAGTTCAAAGGACGAGCCATTTGTAAAGTAATATTGATTTTTATATAAATTCTGTTGATTATTAAAAATATTTTCAAAGTTAATCTGTTTACTGAGTCATTTGATTAAAAATAAGATTATTTTTTTAAAATAAAAGAGCTTTATATACTGTAAATATGTGTGTACTGAAACAAAAATACATATTTGACATTTTAAATACATCGCCATAATTTCCCATGTATTCTTTTTCTCACAAGTAACTGTTTTAAACTTCAAAAGAAATTTAGAAATCCAATGGGGTTTTTAATTTTTCGTATTTTACGAGACATGTTTCTACAGACTAGATAATAAACAATTCCTTTGACAGCCTTAATCTCCGAATATTTTCTCGCCTCCGTTATATTCTCCGGAGATAAATTCTAGAATGTCGTTTACCTCTTCCTAAATGAGCCGAGTCATTGTTGATGTTGAAATGTGAAAGTTTATCTTGAAAATAATAGAAGGCGGAAAATTAATAAGGAAAATATCTAGGGAGAGGAAAGAATCTTGCTAATTAGCATTTTGCGTGGTTCGTATATCTAGCCATTCAAAAATCAATAAAGACTAAGTTCTTAAAGTGATTTCAAAGCTACTATTTTAAAATAAAATTTAAGTATTATAGAAATATTGAAAAATAATTCTAGTTTTAAAAGTAGGAATATTGGCGATAAAAAGAATAAATGGCTTCATTTTTAAACATTATGAAATATAATGAAATATGTTCTGAAAATGTCAAGTAGGATTTCGGTCAAACGGAAAATAATTTTATTATTTCATTACCTAAAACACAAGTAAGTTTATGAGATGAATTCTAAGAAAAAACAATAACTTTAACTTGAGTTCAAAAGATTATAGCTGGGAATACAATCTTAGAAGAATCAAATCTTTTTTAACGCAATTAAGTTTTAAAAAAAATATTTAAGATACCATAAGGGATTAAGACAAATCTGACAACCAAAAAAAACCAAAAATCACTTGATTTATAGGAATGAATATGATTTATTTAACAACAATAATAATAGCATTTATGCAACAAAAATAATATGTTTCCCATATATTTCTCAATAGTTGAGTATGTAATAATGGGTTACGAATAATATCAAAATTTTTATCTTTTGTAGATCAAAATTCAATATCGTTTCAACTGTACTGAATTCATGTTGTGTTTCAACCAATTTTGTGGTGTTAAAAATTTTTAAAACAATCATTTAAAAAGTTTCAGTTAGTCAAAAAAACACGCAGATACCGATTTATTCAATTCAAACAGTCAATTAGATAAAATTCAATTAGTCAGACAATTAAAATGTCGTGAGCTGTTTAGTTGATTAAATCATGAATATCGTGTAGAAATACTTCCATGAAATCAGTTAATTGTATCATGTAATCGCTGTTTAGAGGAGTTTACAGCAAAACAATTTACTAGAATGTGTTACTGAACTTAAAATCTGAAATTGCATTTTTAACAAGAGCTTCTCTTAGAATTGTTGTTAAGAGTTGCACTTATTCTGATCTACATTATAGAATACATTTGCCTGTAAAGAAAAATATAGAAAAAAATCTAAATCTTCTACTTAATTCAAAACTTAGTAAGTTCTGAAATTATTCAATTTTGGAAGTTCTGTTTGCCATTATTAAAATGCTTTCTTTAGTTCTTCAGTTACATTACTTTAAGAGGAAAATAAAACGTAATTCTCCATACTTATGTTTCTCAACAAAATATTACTCCTGAAGTTTTCACTTTAGGAATAGTTTTCTTTTTTCAAACTTCATAATATTTCTCTAGATTATATTTTTTGTTTGTAATTTTTACTTTTCAGAAAAAAGCATTTGAACATTTTGCTGTTTTTTAACATAATAGGTAACTTGGAGAGTGTTCATTCCAAAAAAATGTTTCAAATTTCCTGTTTATTGCAAAATTTTAATTATCAATAAAGAATAATAAATTTAAATTTAATTTATAGTTGATGATGTCCTCTGGACGTAACAGTACAAAATAAATATTCTGAGCAACTGGAAAACTATATATTTATGTATATATTTCAGTAGTTAAATATTTTTTGCTTGGAAATTATCACAAACTTTCTTTTTTTAAAAAATTATTTAACTATTTATTTAATATTCCCATTTCATTAATAAATAGTACACAAAAAGCTCTCCGTCTATACGATAACACTTTCTAGTGTTTCAGTTTACATTAGGCAAACCAATAACAAAAAATATTTCCGATTTAAGCATACTAACAATACTGAGAGTTAATGATATGCAATAATGAAAATAAAGTATAACATAAAGTTATCTATTAAAAAATGCAACAAGCTTTTACTTGTTCCTTTAAATATATTTTTCCTGCATTATTTGGCCTAATTGAATACTTCTCTTTCTTCATGAAATTCTTTCTATAATCTTTCACTTACTTAGAAAATACCTTTAATTAAAAGAGGAACTTTGATCAAAGCTTAATGTACTTGTTTTGGAAGTTTTCATCATCTTTCTTAAACTTTCCTTTCATTGATTCATAGATAGTGAGTGACCTTTTAATTAAGACTCTGTTTTCCTGAAGACTGTGAATCTTTATTGAAAAGTAAGGTTGTAAAAATGTTCCATTATCTATCAAAGTTTTAAAATTGAAACTTGTCACAGGATTTGCAACATTCTAAAATATTTTAAATTAAGTTCCTCATTAAAACTTTCGAAATATATTTTCTGGTAAAAATTAACAGAATTAGATTTTTCTTTCATATTGACAAACTAATCTCTTATGACAGCATTCGTCATTAGAAATTAATCTCTTACACTATCATACATAGTCAAAATAGAGACTGACTATCACAGTGATATAACGAAATCGGATTCATTGAGCTGCATTAATTAAATTGTATTATATTCTGTTGTTTATATAAAATAAGGAAAGCGAAACAAAACCTGTTTAGTTATGAAAAAAAAGAAAATTATATATTAATATTTACTATATTCATTTTTATTTTATTGTCTATTTTTAAAAAAATGTAATAGTGCAAAGAAATTATTTCAGTAGAAACCTAGAATTTTTTAATATTATCTGTCATTGAATAGTTTTAAGAAATTATCCTCATATCAAATAAGACATATTTAATCCCTAATAAATATTCACACAATCTTAGATTTTATTTTATTAGTACACAAAACTTTGGTTTCACAAAGAAATATAATTAGTTGTTAACCCTTTGGGTACATTTGACGAGTGAGAAATTCGTTTTTTTCATCTGCTTACTTCAATATAATACAGTCTTCGAATTACTTAGTACTCAAAAGGTTAAGTGACTTTTTCTTCAGTCCTTATTTTGCATCTCAAAAAAATTTACAAAAGTAAATTATAAAATTAATTTATAATTATATGGTATATTTAAATGTTCTTCCTTTACATGCTATACGTTAATTAAAAAATGTTAATTATTTAATTACTAAATTTACATTTAAATCATTAACATGTTTTTATTTTACTTATAATAATATTTATATAACAACATCCGAAATTATTTTTAAATATTCTGAAATAGTACACACTTTTTTAATTTTAATTGATAAACAAATAAATAAATTGAAAGTCTTGTGTCAAAATTAATATATTTTCCTTAAAATTAATATATTTTCCTTTCTATTTGTACTGAATAAACAATATTTGTTGAATTTGCATTTGTAAACAATTAAATGTTTGTCAAACAATGTGAATTTATGCCATTCACCAAAAGCTTAAATAAATCTTAGTGTACAAATAGCGAAAGAAGATAAAGATTTTTTTAATTAAAATTATAAACGGAGCAAAAATTGATGTTTATACACTTATAATACAAATAATAATTTTTATAACTTAATCCATGCTGAATTTTTATATTTGAAATAGGACTTCATAATATGATATTATATTAAACATTTTTTAAATTAATTAAAATGTTATTATATGAATATTATAAGAATATAATTACATAATATTTATATAAATTACTTAATTTTCTGCTTAAAACAAACCATGTAATTTCTATACCCTCATCACAACTCAGATAAGTGACAACTTTGGTACATATATATATATATATAGTCAGATTCGTTTTATAAAAATATTTCCGTTATCTACTTTATTCCTACCAAAGAACAATAAATAATATATTTTCTGTGGTAAAATTGCTGAAAATAGTAACTGATGCATAAATCTGATTATTTTTGAAATTCATTTTTAGAAATTTTTTTGTCATATTGTTAAAAATATCTTAATGTGATAATTGTAAATTCATTCAATATTCTTAAGTAGCATTATAAACAATGAACTTCTAATGAATGCATTAAGACATCTTTAACTCTATGGCAAAAACAGTTATAAAAATGAATTATATTTCACAACATAATTATTTTACAAATGTTTCTTAGTAACTAATGTTTCTATTATTTATCCAAAATCAAAGTTTCATTCAAAAATGTTTGGAAAATGATTTTTTAATGTGTATCTGGAAAAGAATAATTTTCATCACATCAAAGTAAAAATAACGGGAACCCTATTTCAATTTTATTTGTTTTAAAAATACAAACAAATCTAATAGAGCTATAGAATCAATCTACAAGAAACAGAATTGTAGCGTTTTATTTCAATTTTATTTTTTTCCATTTTCATTTAAAAAGTTTTCTAGAATCCTTGGCTCAAATAATTATTAAATTTTCTTATTTTTCTTCATAAAATACAAATTTGTTTCAATAGTTTTCTATATTTTTTGGCTCAAATAATTATTAATTGTTGCTATTACAAAATATATAATATTATTTTCTATTCTTAAAAAATATATCTTTAATTAAAAGCCTACCTTTTTTAGAGTCTTATTTTGAGTGTTTTTATATTTTTTGAGTTATCTTTTCATAGATCTTGTTTAATAGCATATTTTTCTTAACTAAGAACTCTTCTCAATACAGGATATTGATAATCTTTGTTGGAATGTTTGATTGTGGAAACATAACACCATTCTTGGAACAATCAATTTCATAAAATTGAAATGTCTTGAAAGGTGATCGAAAAATTTCTCTATTGAAACCTTAGAATTATTCTGACAAAAACTATCCTCACAAAATTCTTTCTTTGTATTAGCTACCTAATCTCCAGTGACAGCACTTTGGTACACCGTGACGTAAAATAACGAAATCGGATTGATTGGATAAGCTGTACTGATTAACACTTGATGTTTTTGTGTCACATGGATACACAGTACACAGTAGTATATATATATATATATATATATATATATATATATATATATATATATCATTACATTGTATCGATACAATTTAAAATAATTTGAAACCATGAACGATTTTAGTTGTTTATAAAATATTATCTGCAATACTTAAATCAAATAAAAAAAATCAAAGCATTTATTTTAAGAAAAAATTTTAATGATAAATAAATTAATTTGAATTTACAGTTTATCAATATTGAAAAATGTTTTGTAGAAAATATAAAGTAGTTACGATATAATGGGATATTTTTAATGAAGTAAAATATTCTATCAAAAATACTATTAATAAAATAGGAACCAATTAATATGAAAATAAAAATAAATTTATTGACTTTGTTCATGAATTTTTATATTTGAATCTTTAATTATTAATGATTTATACTATAATTTGCTTTCTTCAGAATTTCATTATATACGTTTTAATAAACTTACATTGAATTAGATAGTTTCACAAACAAATTATTTTTAAATTTATTATACTTTTTCTTAATTAGATGCAAATTTATAATATTTTCATATTTTATTAGCTTATATTTATTTTGATAATTACAAGTTAAGATTTTTGTATTCATATTTATCATCACAATGAGACATATTACATTTTGCTTAGACTCATTATGCAATATTGTCATTGAAATTTATGCGTATTATGTGGCTTTATGACAATGATAACTGAAGAGCCAATTTGGCACAAAAAATGAGGGAAACTGATTTGTAACGTATCCACTTAATTTTTTGAGAAGAATTCATGGATTAATTGATGAGGACAAGGTCTATAATTATTACAATATAATTAGAATTGTAAGAAATAAACAGACGATGTGTGTTCTTACCTGATTTTAGTGACTTTTTTGAATACACATATAGTATTTTCGAAAATGTACAATTAATTTCAGAGAGAAAAATTATGGTATAGTTAATTTTTAAAATGTTAATCTGAGAAAGTTTTGTTACCATAGCAAGTCCTATATGTTTCCAACAAACTAATATTGTGCATTTTTTGTTTTTTAAAACTGGCGTGATATTTGTGATAAGATTACCTGATTCTTTGTGGTGGCTCATTCGTGACAGACAAACGAACTTTATCCCCGACCTATCTAAAAACTAGTTTTAATAGTAAATTGAATACGTAAAATGAATCATGGTGTCAACATTTTCCACGTGAAACATTACTTTTGAAGGATGTTCAGGGAGTTGGACGAAGTTTTTTACTTGGTTTCTGTTTCCAAATCCTCAAGATCCCTGTTTCACATCCATTATGAGTTTGTCAGGCCCCAAGCAGTTAGAATCCATAAAATAGAAAATTTACTTAAAAATTTAAACTGCTGGATTATTAGGCTTGAGACATCAGATAAAAAGTGATATTAAAAGTAGGAATGTTTAACTCATTGAACTTGAACGAAAGCTCTGTGATTTAAACGTTCGAGTTCGGAGCTGTTCGAGGCGGAAATCGAACCAATTATCCAGAATCACAGGTATGAATTTAATCATTCAGTTAACAGCTGGATGGAGAAAAAAAGAAGAATACTGAATTTTTTTCTCAATATTTAGCTGATAACGATTGAATATTTTGTTTATTTGTTTTGGTTGCAAGGGGATTTAATATATATATTTGTGTGATTATAATTTAGATTGTTCTTTTATTTTTTTTAAAACACTTTTACTTAAATTTTGATAATAAAGTAAGATATTTAAAACAATAAAGTTTCAATTTTAATTTTAATAATTTTAACGGAAAAATGAAAAATATTAATAACCGTTTGCAAAATTTGTTAAAATATTTTGTTTTTTATAATAAACTTTGATCGGTAAAATATAATTATTTAAATGCTTCCATATGTATTTATGTGCGATTTGAATTAAAAGCACTATTTAAATTCAAAATAAATAAATATTAAATTCAGAAACAAATTAAAGGATAATATTTTCTGATGCTTGTCGTTTCTAAATTACCATCGTTAAATAACAGAAGTTGACCTTGGACTCAAAAATAATTGAAATCTTTCTTACGCAACTTTTCATATTTTTTTTAATGTTGACAAAACAGTGTAACAGAATATTTTCCTCGACATAAATAAACAAACAAGCAATTGTTGTTCTTTTCTGAGTAGCATTAACAATTGAAACAGCATTTCTTGATATCATTAAAGAAGTATTTACACAAATTAAATAAAACTTATTTTCTTAAGTAATATTGCTCATTAGCTTTTACTGTAGTACAAAATCTAATTTATTTTTGCTATAAATAAATAATTATAAACATATATAACTTTTAATATTGATGATGATAAATGGAAAAAATATGTTTTGATTCAGGTAGGATGCTTATATATAAAAAGGATGATATTTGAATTTCGGATTTTTTTTATATTTTATTTATTTCCACATTTAAAAATTTTAAATTATTTTAATAAACGTAACGTTGAATACAGCTATATAGAATTTTTGCTAAGTAAATATAATTATCCGAATTAACTCTAAATCATTTATTATAAAACGTTTCTCCTCTCAGTGTAAGAATAAAATGCTAATCCTTGTTTTTATCATAAAATAAAATTGATATTTAGGTTTCTTTATAAATACATTTTTAATTAAGATCGCAGTACAAAGTAAAAAGTGTTGAAAAAAGTGTTTTAAAATTAAGAGGAAAGGTATTTCTTCTAAATTTATTTGTTTGAATATATTTTTAATGTTGTATTTTTGATCATACAGTGATGTTTTAAAGTAACAATATGTGTAATTAACATGTTATTACTTAATAAAGTAAAAATTGCAAACTTTGTGAAGATATATATATATAAGTTGTGGTGATGAACCAATTAGGTTTACAGTAAGGTTTAATTTAATGTTGATATCATTTTTGGAGTTCAAAGAAAAAATTCCTTTGTGTGTTTGATAATTGTGAGTCAAGTATTTAGGATGTATACAAATGTTTACAAAAGACTGATTTTTTGTATAACATTTGTACATACGCTAAAAAGATGGATTTTTTAATGCTTTTGTAATAAACTTTAAAAATTTAACAAAGTTATAGAAGGACATAAAGAACTTATTGGAATACTTGAAAGTGATGCGACACAATGTTCTTACCAGATAAAGGCTGCAATTATGGGAATAGTGCAAGAAAAATTAATGACAAAACAAAAGGCAACATTCCTAAGTTAATATATGAAGATACAATCAGTACAAACCAAAACGTGAAGAGGATACAAATGACGCACTCAATTAGTGACAAAATAATTGAAAATTTAATTTTACGCGATAGAAAAAATTCGCTGAGATTAATATAATACAAATACATAAAATGTAATTTCGTGATATTCTATAAATGTTTGTAGAAGGACTATTTGACGTAAACTGCAAAAAATTGGTCAGAATGTCAGAAATTAACCATTGCTATCTCTTAAGCAGAAGTTAAAACTAATTTCAAATGAAATCAGCTCAATGGAAATGTGTTATTTGAAATAATGAGACCAAATTATCTACAATTCTGCAATGAGACAAAATCTCCAAATAATAAAATAAAAATAGTGGCTAAGATTTACTGTACGGTCGCTCTTAGCGCGATTTTCCAAAATTGGCGATAAATAACATTTTCTGGCAACCTAACCAATTCTGACCAATCACAGATGAGGGATTCCGACCAATGAAAAATGGAATATTTTGTTTATTTTCAGACCTCACTTGTGAAGATTGGCGAGGTTAGCGAGATTTTTGGTAATTTTTTGAAAAAGCTGCCAAAAGCGACCGTATGGTAAATTTTTACCAAAATAGTCTTTATTAGATAAAGAATTGATAAAGGTTTACATTTCTGATTCTATTACATCTATAACGATGAAATATAAAGATGCAAACGGAATATTTCAGAAAAACGAAGATACATGAATTCAAAAATATCTAGCAACGAAGGAAATATTTGTGTGTGTGAACTCAAACTAAATCCCACTACACTTAATTTTTTTCAAAGATAATAATAAATTTAAATTGTTAAGAATTCCAATTCTATGCCATAGAATTGTGGAATATATTGTTTTTAAATGATCTTATTCATCTAGTAGAATGGCCTGGAAGTATATCAGATCTTAATCTAATCGAAAATATATGGAATTGCACAATGTGACTTATAGCTGAGCAGAAAAGTAGCCATGAAATTTAGTTATTAGAAGCAAAAAAACTAGATATAAATTTCACATCATAGCTGCTGATACACATACAAATTTAGTTACCTTTTTGTAAAAATGGTAATTTAAGCTAATGGTTATTTATTGATATTATCAGATCGTTGTGAACCTCAATTTTTCTACTTTTTTGTAACTACTGTTTAATAAAATTTCTCTTATGAAATTTAATCCTTTAATGAATTAATGTTTCCCCGTGATGTGAAATATATTCTCCATGTGTGTCATGCTAATATATTTAAAATATCTTTAAATAACATAGCATGCATAAATGATCGTTCTGGAGGGATGGAACAGATTTTTCAATTGAATACAAATTTATATCCTTCGAAAAAAGGAATGTCATGGAGTAAACATTTGATTAAACTATACCAAGCACTTAAAGAGAGTATAAAAGCTTGATTGTCTACTTACAATACACTTCATCGTGTACGCATTAGGTTTAATATTGCTTAGAAACGATTTTTTAACGTGCTGACGTTATGAAATATAGAAAAGTGGATCCGTACCAGATTCACTAGCCAGGGATCGTTTCATTTAATTTCTGCATACTTAATGGTTGCAAGTAGTGATATTTCATCATAATTTAATGGTAATGACTGGGAAGCGCCTATATCTCGTTCAGATGGAAATTATAGATTCTGTTCAGAATATGTTAAACTGAAATTGGGTAGTATTTCAGATTTTGGAACTAAATATTGAAATCCTTTATGCGCTCTCAGTTTTAAGGTTACTGCTCTGTCCGTTGATATCTCGCTACCAGGTTTATCTTGACACATTTTATAATAAGAGTGTGTGAGACTTTTTCGAATGGTTTGTCACTTCAGAAATGATTTCCAAAACTTCAAATTTCTACTAATTATCATACTAAAATCAGCATCACATTTAATGGTATTTCATATTGAATGTAGTATTCTTCTCAATATATAAGCATTTAATTCTTTTACGGCCGTATTCACTAACCAGAGTTAAAAACGAGGTTTCAGGGTAAAGGGCGAGTTAAGTCACGAAACGTTATTCACCAAGACAAAAACAATGATTAACTCGCCTATACGGATCCCTAGAACAACCCTACGATTTAGGTGTGTCAGAAAACAATGGCGGACTTAAGTGATATGTTTGTTGACATTGATGTGGAAGATTGCTAGCCAATCAGAAGCCGTCTTACATGTCGTGTTCGGTTAACTCCAAAGTTGTTTTACACGGGAATTTCCCCACTTCGTGAAAAAGAATCGGCGAGTCATGCTAGAGTTGAATTATATCCGAGATAGGCTACACTCAAGTTAACCCGTGTTTGGTGAATACGGCCGTTAGTGTGTAAAACATTTGCTTTATGGTTATTTGAGGATTCAGCGTTTTTGTAAAAATGGTTAAATACTTTTTTTAAAAAGGTTAATGACGGTTGGTCCGTATTGTATGATGGCAACATTTCAAGGCTGACTTTCGCATTATAATTAGGTCCCTGATTTGCATCACGGATCTAGTTATAATGCGAATACGTCATCTATAGGTCATTTTTTTAATCATTTTTGATTTTTAGGAAAAATCATCTTTCCTTCTGTGATTATATTTCTACTAAGGGCATTTTTTAGATCGTAGTTTTATGCTATTTTTATAGTTTTTGAATCATTTTATGATTTGTTGAATCTCATTCTTGTTTATATTTATATGCTTAAGAAAAATTAAAAAAAAGTTTCACTTGAAAATTATTTTCATATTAATTGATTTTTTAAACTATCAAAAAGTTACTGGAAGATAATTTTAAATGAAAATTTGGAAAAAACAATTTCTAGCTTATTATTAATTTTCACCAAGAATATCTATAATTACCAAGAATTAATATTATTTTTCACAATAAAATTATTGTTCAAAATAAAATTTGAACAATAAAATTGTTGGGAATAAAGCTCTTGAATATGTTTTTGAACAAATATCACAGAGCAAAACAGTGGTGAAAATGTTTTGATATCTTGTCATGCGTCTTGGAGATACGAGATTTCTTTTGAAGGAATGTTTGGAGTACTTTTGTGCCCGAACAATGTGTAATATATATGTAAATTTAGAGAAATGGATAAAAATAATGGCGGAATTTATTCATCGATATCTCACTTTAAGATACGCTGTAGGAAATATATGTGTTATTCATGCAAAACATTCTACATATCTATACTATGCAACAAATATAATTGAGTGAAACCAAATTGATTTTTGAAAAAGTGAGCTGTTTGAATTATATTCCCAAATAAGAGGAATAAAACATTCATGAAAACGTTTTTAAAAAGAGAGGAACTAAAAACATTCAACTTAGTATTTGCAAAAATTTGGTTTAAAAGCAAGTAAATGGCTAAATGAAATTTTTAAAGAAAATTTAATTTTCTATTGTTAACAAAATGAATTATCTTTCTACTAAAATTTATATTGTAAATCATTTTTAATTCATATTAAAAAAAGAAATATGTAAATATGATAAAAATCAATACTTAAATTTAGAAATGTAAGTGATTTGAAAATCTATATATATATATATAACAATTTTTTACTTTTATAGTCTCATTCTTAAAATTTAATGTAATTTATATAAAAATATTAATTTTTTTTATTGAGGACTGAATATTATAGAATAATGATCTTTAAAATATTATTTTTTCTGAAATAAAGTTGAAGATGCACATTTTATTGCTACTTATTTATTTGTTGATGTAAATAAAAGTTGTATTTTAGAAAAAATTCCTTTAAATATAAATTTATATTCTATTTTAAGATATAGACTTATAGGTTCAAAACATGCCTTGTAGGCAAACTAAACTATTTTTGGATTTTTATAATATATTTTTAACTGAAAATAGTTTTCTGAAATGTAATATAGTTAAAAGAGTTCTCGTGGAAAGAATTTCGGGAATATAAAAGAACTAAAAGTGGTATTTTGATCTTACACAGCAAAATTTTGAACATTAATGTAAATAAGAAAAGAAAAACTCTGCACCAATATCAAATAGCACAGTTATGAAAAATATATTACATTAAAAGTTTTACATTTATTATCAAATATTTTTAATTCATTCTTGTGAAAATCTCTTGTTTACTTTCTAAGTTTTTGTAACAATGGCTTTCATAAATATTTTATTTTCTTAATGTTTAGTATCACATATGCTTAATTCATCCAATCGACAAATATCTTTTTAATACTTATAACTGGATTATTTATAATACTCACTAACCTCATACGCAACTTTATCTCAGTTAAACTTGTTTTGCTTATAACTTTAAGCAAATTTCTATTTTAATCTTAAAATAACTATTTTGGCAACACAATTTTAATTAACTTGTAATAAAACACTGAACTGAAATACAATTTTGTGCACGACAATAAAAATAACTAAAAATTTAACAAATATGAAAATGATGAAATTAACGAAAAGAATTCACTTGTATATGAAAAGGCCATTATTCTATTTTCACGAAAAGTATTAAATTATGTTAGAGTTTCTGTGAAAAATAACTTTTCATTTTTGCTTTGAAATTTAAAGCTAATGTCTGACGAATCATTAAAAAGATATTTTTAATAATCTATTATCATCAAGTGCTCTATACTATATATTTTGTGATGAATGAATTTTATCACTATTTATAAGAATATGTACTATGATATTTTTCTTCACAGCTATACTGTGAATTGAAAGCATTGAAATTAGTGTGCCACTTTAAAGTACTGAAATATTTTGACAAAAGTATCTTTTAAAGTTGACACAAATGCAAAAATACAAATGTTTTAGAAATTGAAGTTATATTTTAATTTCAGATTTTAAAATAATATTTTGACGCATATTTATCCAATTATTATCATTTGGAAACATTTTTTTTCACACTGAAGTAATGAAAAACCTATTTGAAAAAACAAAATGATTTGATGAAATTATGAAAGTCATCTATGTTAGTATCGATATTTAATCATAACTTTGTTGAGAAATTCTTTTTTCTAAATTACATTCTATATTGAAATAGGCACTAGCTTAATAGTTATTCTATAAAATCAGATGATGATTAATATACTATTTAATATCTCCCAGACAAATCAAAGTAACTTAAAGGTTAAGGAAAAGCAATAAAGTAACTTAAATTAAGTCATCAAAATGTGATTGCCTCTCAGACATCAATACCAATAAATCGACATACATAAACATGCCCAGATGATTGCTAAAGATTATAGCAGCTTAAGGCATTTTCAGAAATTTATATTTTATAACACACTATTTGTATAGATAATATTTCGATTTATATTCAAGTTTGAGTTGAAAGCAACTGCAAACAAGAGAAGGAAATTAATGTCAAGGTATTGATCTCTGGTCAATTTAAACTAAAGATATTTCATTTTTAAATATTGGTTACAAGATTTGTAATTAATTAAAACAGTAATTTATGATGGTTTTATTTTACTGGTAAGTTGTTTAAACTGCAATGTAATTAACCTAAAGCAACACTTTGCAATTCAGCACATTTTATGTACGAAAATATTTTCCCGCTTTTAAAGTTGTAATCCACGAGTGTCCACAGAACGTTGAGAGAAAATATTTATGACATCTGATTTTAACTTTGCGTTTTTTTAAAAAAAATACCAATATTAACCACTTTTAGGTTTAGATAGACTAAATTAAATATTGTTTTTTTTAATTCACTATTTATTTTAAATTATTATTAATTATTCTCAATTAAATAGTGTTTGATTGATTAAATATAGTGTTGACTAATACAGCTAACATGTTTACGCTTTTTCCGATACGAAGCCGATCAGAAACGTATTAAAAAATTGGTAGAATGAGTTCCAAGATCAATAACAGCTAAGAAAAAATTTTGAATGACACATTTCTCATTTTATTTATGTTTATTTTTTCTATTTCAAATATTACATTTTGTGCTGCAAAGTAGCACTTACCACAAAACTGCATTAATACCAAGTAAATAGAACAAAACTAGGTACTAACATCCTTAATTTGCTAAATCACAATCTTTTCCCAAACACCAGGTATATATTTCTACTTCCAGCAGAAGCTGGCTGGTAGTACCGTTAATTGAATATAATATCTGATAACTTTAAAAAAAAATTTCCCTAGAAAGAGACGTTATCGTTATATCTGATGAAAGAGTTTCAATTCAAAGAGCTGTGGCTGTTAAGAATCAAATGGGAGAAATGAAAAGAAAGAAGACATGCATCTGAAAAATTGATTTTCAAAATTTTAGAAACAGAATAGATTTCAGTCTTATTGCATAGATAATGCAAGAATGTTGGTTAGTAATGCAGGAACTTCGTTCTAATCAATGTTATATTATTTGGGATTGATTGATTGGCTGTGTGTGGAAACCCCGTAATTGGAATTTTCAATAATGTGCTTCTTATTGAGCTGAAATGTGATTATTGAGAGGAAAGTTTATTTGTGATTTGAGAAAATTAGTAACGCGTTTAAAAAAAGGGAACTTTGTTAAAATATATGTTTCCTGTTTAAAAGAAAAAATGTAATGTTTTTGGTTATAAGAATGATTTGTGACAGGTAGTATAAGAAAAACTTAATACTTATTCATCGAAATGTTTGAAAGTAAATTGAGTATTCTAATTTTCAAAACAAGGCAGTAAAAAGTTTATCAATGCTTCTTTATAAATATATATATCAGATGAGATACTTATGATCAGTTTTTTCTTTGACATACAATAGTATCTTCACCCATTTCAACACAAAATGATAAAAATTACTTTGACTTATTAAATAATAATTATATTCTCATCTTTCTTAATGTTTTAACGTTATAAAATTTAAAAAAAATATTTAATTCTTTATTGTATTTTTTATGATTCAAATATTTTATTGTTCAGATAATATAAACTATGTCTTTAATAAAAATTTTCTGACTGATAGCTATTTTTATAAATATAGTAACAGTTCAGAAGTATTAATTTTTACGTTACATATTTTTACACATTTCTGTAAGTTTTACTTCAAATAATGAATAATTTAAAGTTATATCAGAGCAAATAATACAAATAGTAGTATCTATAAAACAAATATTATTTAGTTTTTATTTTTAATATAATAATTATACCTTCAAATTTTATAACATAGAGATGTTTTGATCTTATTGTTAATGAGTGTTTATTCTAAAGTAAATAATTATTAGATTGTGTAAATCACATTATCTTAAAATAACTGAAAGCTTTCTTTAATTTTTATACCTTGTTTTATTTGGATTTTTATCTGTCTATTTGTACTATCATATATATGAGCATAAAAAAGTTGAAGTAAATATATGACGGATATCAAAAATTAACTAATAATACCACATATTCGATATTGAACATTAATCTGAATAATTTATACACTTTTTAAATAATTTTTACCTCTTTTATTGTTAATTAATATAAACTTTTAACTTTTTAAAATAATAAGTTGATTTTATGATAATATTAACTACAAAAAGGGTCATTAAATGACTTTTTAATGCATTTTTTTTTATCTTTACTAGACATAAAACATTTTTTCAACAATTTTAAAAATATGTTTAAAGTGTATATAAATAAATAAAAAATAGTGTATTTTATAACAACAGTAAGCTTGTCAGGGTTTAATTAAATCAATATTAGCAAAGAATTGTTTTTTAGTAAAACTTTTCTTTTCACTAGAAACAAAATGTTTGTTCTGTTAAAATCTTGACTAAAATTTATGGTAAAAATAGTGAGAAAAATTGGTTGAATTAATATTTTTACTTCGAAGTATACGTTATAAAATAATCAATAGTTTTATAAATTAATTCGATTTGATAGAAAAAGGAGATTTTCTTCTTCAATCAAATTGTAATTCACGTCCATGAAATAAAAATATCTATCAGTATCAGAGAAAAAAATGCATCTTTCTCATAATCCCTTGTGATTTCTTAGTTTCTGATTTCCTATAAAAAGGTATTTTATCTGAATTGTGCAGAAATTGCACTCGGAAGTACATTAGATCCTATAAACATTTTTCTTCTTCTGAACATCAAAAACTGTTTTACGAATAAAAATAAGATTTCTCAATAATTTCTTTTATTGATATCATATAATGTTCATTGTAAGTCATGTATACTTCAATAAACTCAAGTTCATGATTTTATAAAATATTTAAAATTACCAAAACTTGTTTAAGAAATACATTTTTGTGATGATAAGTATATTTCTCTCTCTCTATCATATAATATATATTTTTTGCTAATGGCGGGACACTAGGAGATGACCCACCACTCATAACAAGACTAGAAACTGCTACTCATTTAGGTTTACTCGGTGGACATTTGTGAACCAAGTCACGAAGGTACGAGTAGCATTGTTCACGTCACACCACCACAAACCCGTTTATAGGACTAGCCACATTCATCCATCATCTCAGAAAGATAAAGATAAAGAAAGAGAGAGAGAGAAAAGAAACGTCCGTGCCCAAAACTGGATTTCAACCCGAGACCAACAACCCAGGAGTCATGAATGTCAACCACTTTGTCATTCACAGGCATATAATATAGATATTTTGATAATTTTATATCTTTATAATATATCATAAAATGAATGTCATCAACAAGCCTTGACTTAAATGAGAATAAATAATGTTTTTCCTTTTCTTCATGACAAGCTTGATCTGTGAAGTAATTTTAAATTCTTTGTCAAAGAATGAATCATGATTTACACATATTGATAAATAACTGACTCAGTTAAGTACTGAAAATAATTAAAGTAGAAATATTTAAAGTTTGAAAGGCAATTCATTATAAATCCAACTTTAATGAAATACATAGATGTGACTGAGAGAAAATCCTGGTGCTTTTATGGTGAAATTGTCGGAGATTTCTTGGGAAAATAGAAAACTAAAAGCAAAGTTGAATTGGTAAACTAAACCCTTTAATATTTTAAATTATTTATGTACAAAATGAGGATGTATGAAACTCTACGATTACAAAATGTAGTTGAGTTATAAACTAAAAGATTTCACACATAGATTATAAAGCTACAAAAAGCTGCTTGCAAGAAAAATGCATGGTTATAGATTACTGCCAGATTTTTTTTTTTTAAAGACTCAATTTTATTTGTATCAATTCAGTACTATTATGTTAGGTTTTCTGAAGACAGGTGATTTTTATGAATTTAAGTAAATGTATACTTTTTAATTTACAACTAATTTAAAATACTAGCTTAAAAATTATGTCTAAAATTAAAAATAGAAAATTGTTAAGGAAGTAAATAAAAAATTTAAATGAACATCTATATGGATATTTTTTTTATATTTGAAGAATGCCAATGGCGAGAATCCAGCATAGGTGATTGTTATGATTTTACTATAGAGCGTTATTTTTATTTTCACTTTACTTTAGTTTGTTAAAAGCTCATCTTGTTACTAAAATAAAATAGTTGTGGATTTATTAAATGTTTAAAAAATGTTTAATGATAAAAGATAAAATTTTGTACAAATTGTTTTATTTGCACAAAGAAACGAATGGCAAGAAGAATTTTTGTCTTATACAATATCTGGCTATCATAAATGTAATCATTATTGTATTTTAAAAATCTTAAATTTATGTATTATATGTGTAATTAAGTATATTTATGTTAAAACATATTTAACCCAAATTAAATTATACACAATACGCTTAATACATAAAATACATAAAAAACACAAGCACATGAAATGCATAAATTTTGCTATTTTATGGACCCTTGTTTACTTTTCAACCATAAATTAATGCCCTTAAAAGTATTGATTTATATGATTTGATCACACTTAATACGAAAATTACATACTTTCAAAAATTTTAATTTATGTATATACCTTAAAATGCCTTTAATTTATGTGATACAAAACTAAAAAAAGTTAATTTATTAATATGTAAAGTATAGTCTTTAAAAAGGTTTAAATGTTGTATTAAGTGTGTTATAGTGGTTTTCGGTTATTTGGCTAAGACAATAGAGAAGTTAAAATAAATAATATAAGGAGGTTCCATGGGAAGGCAGTTTAACTATTAAGAATTTTATACTAAAGATTACCTATTATTTAATGAGGTTCTGATAAAAATATTCAGTTTAAAAGTTATACGTAAATTAAATATTCTATAAGTAAAGACAAATATTCATGCCCTGAATCATGACTGTTGTGTGTGTCACTAGAGTCATGAAAAGCGGTGAGAAAAGGTATTAGTTGAAATCATTATTTAAAAGCTGTTTCTACAATGATTTTTAAGATATTGTAGCAATGGAAAAACTATATAAGAATTATATATGAATTGTGATAAATTATTTTTAAAATCTATCACAATTCAATAAAATCAATGTATTACCATTGATAATATAATTCTTTATTTTAAATAATTATAATAACATATTTTTAACAAAAAAACAACTGAATGTTGTACAAAATTAATAATTTTAATTATAATCTTGTTAATTCCTTTGTTTTATTTCATGGAATGATCTTCCATCAAACTGCCAAATAACTTGCTCTGGTATTTCTCAATCTCATTTCATTTGCGAGATGACCTACATTGGGTAAGGATTAAAATTTAATAATTAACTGCCCAATTAGGTAGATTTAATAAATTCGATGGCGAGATGATATGTGCTGAATTGTTCAGTCCTTTCAAAACCTTAAGTTAATAAGCAACATCAAAATTTGCTGGATTTATTTGGAGAATCAGAAAATATTATACGCTTGATTGACAAAAAAGGAATATTAATTTAAATTTTCTTAGAATCAATACGTATTAATACCGACTTCAAGCTGTTGGTGATTTGAATGATAATTAAATTAAATGTTTTCATTTAAATGAACAGAGTCGATGGATCATGTAATGAAGTCACATTCAATTTTTAATTTTGCAAATCATAAAAATTTATTTTTCTTATAAATCTTAAAAAATGAATTATTTGTCTTATAAATAAAATATTTCAATTAAAATTTTAATTATTGGTACGGTTTTTACAATAAATCAGAATAGGAACAAATAAATAATTTAAGAATTTGTGGATATTATCACAGTACTACAAGTGTCAAACAATTTTCTTTTTATGAAAATAAGAAAGTATTGAGCTCTCTATAATAAAATTTGTAATATTTTATATTGGAATATTTAGTGCAATGTAGTAAGCTTATTTCTCAAAATTTAATTTAAGAATTTGATCTTTTTATACTTTACTCATAATTCAACTTCTTCAAACAGAACAAATTTAAAAGTTTTATTCGCAAGTATGGAATCAATGTATCTTTCAGTAGTTTTCAAAATTCACCACAAGATTATTTAACTGATAATAAAGGACTTATAAGGTAAGAATGATAAAATAAGAATGTACTAATTTTTATAGATAATTAATCATTATGATTTAAAAGAAAAAGAAATAATCAACACATTGAAATTAATTATTGTGTTAGCTGAATAGTAATATCTACATATTGAATGATTAATTTTAATATCAACTTTACTTTTGGTTTAAGAAATAAATTATTGACTGTCATTTATAATTTTAGATACAGCAACAAAAATTATTTCCTCTTGAATTCAACCTTTAATGTTATGTAGTTGTGTAGCTAAAACTAAGAAATAGGATTTTTCTTACAATTTCTTGCACATTATCATAATAACAAAGCAGAGCTCAAAAGCATCAAAGTTATATGCAAGAAAATAAAATAAATAATATGTTCTTATGTGCCATATCATTACAAGCTATAAATTATGCTTGTGTATATAAGAAAGAAATAATCAACATACTTAAATTAATACTTGCAATTTAAGAATTAAAATATTTATATATAGAATACTTAAACTTATAATTAGTTAATCGATCAATTTAAGAAATAAGTGATCTTTGTTATCTATGTTTCCCATTTCAGATTGAAGCAAAGAACGTAAAAAGCATTTTCAGTAAATAGCTGAATTTTGTTGAATATTTTATAACAGAATCTAGGAACTCACGTTTTGCTGAATTTAGAATAAATAAAAAATTTCAGAATCCTAATTTTATTAGTATGTACAAGGAGTCTGTATAATCACATAAATATGAATTTATCTTGTAAGAATTTTTAAGATTACTATGGAGAAATATTCAGAAAAACATTCAAAGAATTTATTTTGTTTTTGATATAAGAAATACGTATTTAAAAAAACGGAGTGAAAAGTTTTTATATGTCTTACCGAATTCAAAAATTTTTATTTTATTAAACTTTACTTTTAAAATCTATATTTACCTTTTATTTTGTTCATTTTATTCTAGAATATTTTTAACATTATTTCTTTTGGTCTCGTGTAGTATAAACATTGTTTAATATTTCATTCTTTAAACAAATATTTACTATGCAATGTTTCGAATAAAATTATTGTTGTATATTTGGAATAGTATTGTGGTTATAGTTGCAAATCCTATTGGGAAATTCTCTAATATATGTTAACAGTACTTTAAGTTTTGAAGAACTCTTATTAAATTTAGAAACTATAAAATGTTGCAATAAACTGTATATGCTATGAATAAAAAATGAATGTTACAAATAATGCTAAGTTTATTTTATTACTATTAAATAATTTTTGAGGTCTTAAAAATATTTATAATAATGAATTATTTAATGATGAAATAAACAATATTTTCATTTATCAGTGTAATACTACCAATTTATTTTATTTAATAAGTTCATTTTAAAGGTATGAATACTTTAAGAACTAAATGGGAGAGAGATATATAATATTATGTATAAAGTTTATTCCATTAACAAATAAATAATGTATCGTAATTTTTTGAAAAATAAAATGAAAATTTTTAACTCTATATGTTTCAGAAATATGTGAAAACCCCGAAACACATCAACAAACTTTTCATTAGTTACAATAACTTCTGAGCTGACAAGTCATTCACATTTTATATAAAAGACAAATATTAGAATTTCTCCATATAAACTGATAAATTGCTTATAATATAATTTCTAGCAAATTTAAAGTAATTAAGTTTAATTTTCTGTTGAATAAAATCTTAATCATTTAGGCTTCAATTTACTTGTACTTTGATTGAAATATCGAATTTTATTCTCCGAAGGATTATTGATACCTAAATCTGAAAAATCTTCTTTTTAAAAATACTTTAACTATTCACTACAATTGTCATATTATTCAATTTTTAAATTATACAAATAAAAATTTCAAAGACATTGAATATTCAAGGTAAATTTATTTTCATTTTTAACTGAGATATACTTGTTTATATTAATAATTGTAATGTCTATACAACATAATTAGGTTTCATAATAATGGAATGTCCCAGTAGTACATCATAATTTAATATCGAGTATAATTCTATTACCAAATATTTGAACTCATCTCCAAATATATTAGTAATGGTTTGATCAATTTAGTTATAAGTAATTGCATTAAAAATATGATTTTTTTGTGAATTTATTAATCATTAATAAGATAAAACTAAGTTTTCAAATAGCTTCCATACCTAAAATATCAGCGATTTCTAAAAGAAATAAATTTCATAGAATATAAATATCTTAAAATAACCATTGAAATGTAAATTGCTTCTAATAATTTGAGTCCCTTTAATAAACCCATTATAAATGCATTTTTTATTCCAATAACATAGAATAGAAATTTAAAATGCTTCTTTATGAAATAAAATAGTTCTTAATAACTAGCTTTTTGAGAAAATATAGTTCACATAAAGGAAGAAATATATGTACACCATAATTATAAATAGAAGCTTGCATTAAGCAAAAATTGCGTTAGGGAATAACTCAGTTTACTATGTTTCTCGTAAATGATAAATATGACAGCTTAATTCTACTTTAAATGTATTAATTTTAAAATAATTTATGTTAAAAAAGAATGTCTAAAGCGTATGAAGTATTGCGGTTTAACAATTTTTACATTATTTTAAGAAAAGTTTGTACTGAGAACTAAATTCTTAATATCCTTTTGGGAATTGAGTGGATCAAAAAACTGTTATATTGTTGGTAATTTATTACACACTTAATTAATTTCTAAAACAGAGTTTCTTAATTTATTACACACGTAAATTATCTGGGTGTGCAGAGAGAAAATATTTTTTTAATTACGTTTTTAAGACTCACAAATTAAAATAAAGAATTACTATTTTTGTACTGAATAATTTATTGAAGATTTTGGTTGAAAATATCAAAGGTTGTATTAAAATAATTAAAATTTGTTTGAAAAGTAGAAATATTTAATTAATCTTTTTCTTTTCTGTAATAATAAAAAAGTATTATCAATTATGTCTTCAATTATTATCTTCAAATTAAGGTTTCTTTATTTTGGGTTACGCCGCCCAACCTATTTAGTGGTTAGCGTAACTTACTATGGATGGGGAGTACCTAGGTTCGAATCCCGGCTCGGGCATGCATGTACTTTCTTAATCTGTGTTCCTTGTTCTTTCCTCAGATGATGGAAGAATGTGGCCCGCAATATAAACGGGTTTGTGGTGGTGTGGCGTGGGCGATGCTACTCGTACCTCCGTGACTTGGTTCACAGGTCGTTTTATCGTTACCCGGTGGGTATCCGGGCAGTAAGCCTAAAATGAGTAGCAGTTTCCGGCCTTGTTGCGGCAAATGGGCTAATGTACTTAATTGCTCAACGGTGCCCACCATTAGAAATAAAAGAAAAATGTTTTAGAAAAGTTTGTAACAATAAGTGCAGATAAAACTTATTGACGGTATTGACATTTTGTTTTAAGACTTCTGTTATTTTACTTTATTTTTTACCGATCATGCCAAAGTTATAACCATTCTAAACGAGTAGTTGAAGTTGTTGGTCAATTCTTTGTCTTTCAGACAAACCGTTCATTGATTCGATTCTGGAAACGTTTTTGAAACGAAACATTTTCACCATTAAAAGTGAATTTCAAAATTTATCTTCTGACATTACTAACAATTTATTTGCTAACATTTACAGTCATGTAAAACAACAGCTTTAGCATTATATATTAAAAAGGAAAAACCAGATGATAAAACGCCTGGTGAACAAACCTTGTTCATCAACATTGTCAATCAGGAGAAAAAAAACTGAGAATAAAGGAAAATCTGAATAAAAGGACACCAGTGAAGGAAAAATGAATACAAATATAGAAAGATGAAAAATTTTAGTGTTGTTTCTGCTTTTCTTTCTCTCTTGATATTTTAAAAGTACAACATCCTTCAGTATGGATTTACATCAGAAAAATCTACAGAACGTTCTACTCATTAAATAGTATTTGAAACAAATAAAAAATAAAAAACTATAGACATTGATTATTCTCGATAAAACAGGCATGTGATTCAATATGGTGACCATTCGTAAGGTCTTTATGATATACATACTGCGTCAAATTTGCTAAAATCTATAGAAAACCAAATGCAAGATCAACCATTTGTTTTTTTACACAATAGAAGTGCAGAAAAAGCACATAAATCTGAGGATAGCTAAAAGAATCCATAAGTAGTGAAGCCTATGGAGCATATTCAATAACTATATGTTTTATAATTATTTACCTCTGAAATACCTCTGAAAATATCATACCAAAACTAAAAGCCTTTGCAAATGAAACTGTGATTACAACAGCTGTTACAACAAAAAATGAATTATAGGAGAGTTACCATTAATATGTTGACACATTCTGACATACTGGAACACGGTGAATTTTACAACAGCACCTCAAAAGTGTTCCATCTTGATCAAGAAGAAAAATATATTTCTATAATATAATCCCGGAATTAATATAAATGTTACGAATTTCAAGAGTCAATAATATCACATTGAAAAGCTAGCAAATGTTATTCATTTATCTTTGATTGTATATTATTAACAGGTACTGTTAAAAATTTAAAAAAAAAATGATTGGACTATCAAAATAACATTTTGAAAATTTTATATATTGATGTACAGACTGTTTATCTACAATAGATCTTGAAGAATTAATCTCAGAAATAAGAATTAACTAATCGAAAAGTATTACAGCATTAATATTTTTATAAAGTAAAATCAAAATTATTACTACTTTATCAGTTTGTTATTATTTTGTACATGTTGTATATATTTATTATTATTACAATTATGAAAACAAATGCTATTGGGTTTTTTTAAATTTAGGTATTTCCCCTTAAAATACATTAATGATAAAAAATATTTAAGTAAATTTTCATTTTTTCACATTTTTCAAAACAGAAAACATTAAATTTTTTTATTATTTTACAGAAAATATTAAATTTTTAGAATTACTTAGTTGGTTGAAACATTATTGCACTCCATTTTTTTATGAATAGCAATTGAAGGGTTTGATTAATCAGATGTATGGAAATAAACGTTGAGAGAAACAGGAAAAATTATAATCTTATTTGCCATACCACATTTGTTTATAGTAAGCATTAAAATAAGAAAACTATTTTAATTATGTAGATTTTTTACTGAAAGTGACTTTTTTTAAATATTTAAAGTTGGCAAAGCATAATAATACAATATATGATTGATTATGCTTTGGAAAAAATAAAATAAAATTAAATAAAATTTTAATCATATTTTATTTTTCAGAATGATATTGGTATTTAAGTCACAGATGTTATTACTTCTTAAAATATTTTATTTCTTAAGCATGAATAAATCTAAAAATGTACTCAAAGTTGAAAAATGCTATTTTGCACTGTATAACGCTTAGGAATAGACGGCAATATTTACAAAGTTAATTCTCTAAAATATTCAAATTTAATAATTTTTATTTAACTAAAATTAATAGAGAAAATAATTCATATTTTATTCAAAAGAGAAGTTTCATTTTTTTATTTTTAAAATAAATTAAACACTTACTTTTGTAATTTTTTTTAGTTGTGTAAATGAATTAATGGGAAATTTACAATTATACACTTTTATCTTTCTTCCATTAATATTATTATCTTCAATTAAAATCTACAACTTAAGTTCAACTTTTATATTGTATCCATATTTTACGATAATTTATTTAAATTAGTACAATGAAAATACTATATGTATAATTTTTTAGCTCATACATTTAATTATAATTGGAATTTTTTAAAAAGTTACAATAAGATAAATTACTTTAAGTTAAATTAAAACTACATATTTATTTAATGAAGAAAATGAGGAGACATAATATTCAAAGGAAAAATGCTGCTGTAATCATAAATTATGTTTCTACTAATCATTTTCAATTAGAAACTACCAATTAAATTAAATGTTTTTATTGCAAACATAAAAGACGACAAATAACTGAAAAAGGAAAAAAATTAGTAGATTGATTTTTGAAACAATATGTTTAATTTTTGTTGAAAATAATTATGACATCAAAACTTATTTTAAATTGAATTAAAACTATTCATTTATAATTAATAAAGAGAGCAGACAGAATTAGTAAAGAAAATTGCAATTACAATTTTATGAATTTTCCGTTTATTTTAGTTACTTTTGATTAAAAGCAAGATGTTTTTAAATTTTGCAATGCATATTTTAGATAAAAATTTTGGAATTAAAAAATTATTGCATGTATTGTTTTTAATTGAGATTTAATTTATCATTTATGGTAATAAAAATTTCATGACTTACATTAAACTGAATTCATTTTTGTGTGTTTTCAAATCAATACTTTTTGAGAATAAATTAATAAGGAATATATTCTTCAAAAATTTGCATTTTTTAAATTAAGACATTTTCATCGTATT
>JAPDSC010051315.1:16013-31245 GCA_026290005.1 Latrodectus geometricus | reverse complement strand
ATATATATATATATATATATATATATATATAATGAAGAAACATATTAAAAATAAATTAAGATACAATAAATACTTAAATAAAGTATTTGCAGGAAACATTTCATATTTTTTACGGGAAACATTTCCTTTTTTTTCACAAAATATCATAAAAGCAATAAAATGGAAATATAATTAATATGTAATTATTAGGTAGGGAGTCTTGCAATGAACCAAATGTTTTTGCATAAGTTATCAAAATGATTGGAATAAAGTAGTTTCTAATAATTACTACATTCAGTTCAGAAAGAAAATAAATATTTGTTAAGCACAAATTCTGAACACTGATTGCTACATTATCGAAACAAATTTTAAATTGATTATCTTTAACTCCGTAAATGTTAATTTTACCATAGTGACGCACAATTTATTTACCAAGTATGTATATGCACATAGTAAAAGCCACATAAAAAGTTTAGTGCTTTAGCATTTTTCATGCTCCATATATTTTAAATCATTTTGGCTCGCTAAAAAAATAAGTACCACTTTTAAAAAATAAACTATTTTCAATCAATGTTAAATGGAATTAGTGTATACCTGCACGCACATTTCTACCTTTTCTAAATAAAAGTGGGACATTAGCAGTCGAAAATCGTAGCATTATTCTTTGGTATTCAAAGTTTCTATTTTAGGCACTTTCTTTGAATAGGAAATTCAACAAGTTACATGCATTAAATGTTAAAATGTCACAACTTAAATCATTATGAAGCAGAAAGAACATGCTTTTTTTGACATCATACATCATACATAAAATATTAGATATAAAAAAATCTTATGTGATGGAGAGAATATGTGTTTCTTAAAGTGAGAAATTCCTTCTAAAAATAATAGGCTTAAAATAATAAACAAGTTGGGGAAAAATAATAATTTAATAAATATATAATTAGTAGTAAAAAATTAATAGCAGATCCAATTTAGAAATATATATTTTGTTTCAGAAGATCATTTTGATGATCATATTTTAACTGCAAACTAACTATTAAAAATAAATATATTTCATCTAATATAAACTTTAACATCCCGAAATATTTGCTGCACACACACATTAAATGTATGCTATATTATTTATGTGTTCCTAAAACCAAAACAGCAATGTTACTGTTCAACGCTTAAGAGATGTAACAGAATTTAAAAATAGATTAAATGTAAATATTCAGTTTTTCTTGTTTAAAAAATATTTAAATATATAAATATTGAAGGAAATATTATTTACATTTTTTGACTAATATTTATTATAATAAATACGATAAATGCATTTATACTTTTGTTTTTATACTTTATATAAATTCTTTGATACTAGACTAAATGCTTTTCATAATAAAAAAAAATAAAATTTATATTATTTTTATAGTAAAATTTAAAGTAAAGTAAAATTTATATATTATATAGATGTGTAAAAGTGATTTTAAAATCTGTAAATCCTGATTTACAATTTGAGATTAGAATATTACTGTTGGCTTTTATAATTAAAATATTTTAATTATCTATTAATACTATACAAAAATTATTAATTAATGAGAAGATTATTAAATTTTATCATTAAACTCAATTGAATATGGAACTTATATACATGAATTACTCATTGAATATGTAATTCATGTATATAAATTCCTGATTATTTTATCATTAACTTATTAAAAAATCTAAAAATATTCAAAAAATATCTTAATACAATTAATTTAAAGTTTATTACAACATGTGCTATTACATAACAATTATACCTTTCATATTTCATTTCTTGAGTTATTTATCAGTAACATTTTTATGAAGATAATTTGTATAAAAATTATTATTGTGTTTGTATATATTTCTATTTTTAATAAATTAGAAATGTTAATTTAGTACCATAAATTAATATATGTTATTAAATAATATATATTGAACCTAATATGTAAAACTGTTCAGATTTAGATTAAAAATTAAAATGACTTTATACAAATCTTATCAAATAAAGATGTGTAACTTAAATAATCCGAATTTGTATTAATAAACCTTGAGAAAATTGAATTTTTTAATATTTTCTTAAATTATATGAATACCAAAAAAGAAATTAATTTTGATTAGTTTGAAAAAATTGACTATAATCATACAAAGATATTTTAAGGTTAATTTATAAAAAAATTAATTTATATTTTCATAGCGTTATTTGGAATTAGCAGCTACAACTTGATCACATAAGTTTTGTTTAACGTTTTATATTTTATAACTCTATTTGTTAGCAGATTTTTATTATAATTTGAAAATAAACGAAAATAATAATTTTCATTAACATATAAAATGCATTCATAGTATTTAGTGGAATTATCATGTATCAGGTCGGTAATAAATGATGATAAAAAATACATAATTTGTAATTTGCATTCTAATGTAAAATTTAGTAATTCGAAAGAAAATTTTGTTTAAACTTCATATGAGAGAAAACACTTATTAGTTTTAAATTTTATTTTACAAAAATACATTTTCTTATAAAAATTATTTTCAATAAAAAAGAAAATTTTCGCATGTTATTCTTTAAATGTTAAATTTTGTAACAATTTGTTTTCACAAATAAGCTAATTTGGTATTTGAAGAATTTATCTATTTAAGGGAACGCTAAACACTGAAAATATATTCCAAAATAAACTAACTAGTTAAAAATTAAAGCACAAAGATTAAATTAGAAATTAATGAAGAAAATTAAAAATAAATCAACAACAAATTTTATTTGCATAATTCTCTATATCAAATTCTTAACTATAATTTTGTCAATTTTTATTCAATCTTTACTTTTTTATTTTCCATAAGAAAAGTTTCTTCACGCCTCCCTTCTTGTCAAGTGGTCACCATACCTAAATACGGATAGGGAGGTTCTGGGTTCGAGAATGGATAGATATGCTTTCTCTCCTGTCGTTGTCCTTTCCTTGTATGAATTGTTGTCTACTCTATGAACGTGTACCTACGTCATGTTAGTGCAGAAGAAGTAGGACTCCTTACCAAATTGCGGTTCAATTGATAAAGTGGAGCAGCGCACCCCGTATGGTAAGCCTGGTTAGGACTCGACAGGAAAAATATATTTCCTCGTAAAATTTGTTTCGAACTTGCAACCCACAAAAACACACTTTTCAAGTATTGTTTTTAAAATATCAAAAATCATACCATTCTTGAAGAACTTTCATTATTAAATTTTGATTGATAATTGGTAAAAAAGCAATAAATTAAAAAAAAAATACAAAAAAAATGGAAAAAAAAGGAATTATTATGAACAATTATGTTGAAGTATATTATGATAACGATTATCTATGGATTTTTGAATAGATTTAAAAACAAGGTAAAAGCTAGGAATGTATTATTTTTGAATAAACTTAAAAATAAAAATATTTTTAAAATTATTCAAAAACATTATAGTAAGAGTGGTATATTGAAAATTTTGTAATAAGAAGATATAATTTCTTTATTTTGAAAAATACTGTTTTTTCAGGAATTTGATTTTTTCTTTTTCAATGTTTTGTATTTCTTTTAGTTGAATGAAATACAGATTTTTTTAAATCTGTATAAAATATGAATAAATTGTATATTATTTAAAAATTTTTGATGTAATTAAGAAAATGGAAACATAATATAATTGTTTACTTATTATATATTCGTGAATATTCTTTAACAGAATAATGAGTTTATGAAAAAAATATATTATATTCTTGAATTTCTTTTATTTGGTTAATTAAACTCAAATTGACATATATGAAAAAAATTCATCCCCCACATTAAAATAATAACAGAAAATATCTAAAATTATGTATTTAATTTAATATATATTATAAAGTATTAAAACTATTATATTCTTTAAATAAATTAAATGTTTATGTAGAAATGATTTACCTCATTTAAAAAATTAAAATTAATTCTGATTCATATTTGCTCTAAATTAAATATAAATATATTAAAATATTTTTTATCATTTGAAAACAAAAATATTTTGTAAATATAATTATTTCCTTTGGAAGCTCATATTTAAATACGAAAACAAAAGAAAAAATATTCAAAGAAAGAAAATTGTCGTTTATATAATTACTGTTGCAATATTCAATTTAAACTTTGGTCGATTTAATATAATAACATGATGCTTAATTTACTTTATTAATTGATTGTTATTCATGATTCCTTCATAATTTATTATTCTTTGTTTAATCATACCATTCATATATAATGATTTTATAATAGATAATTCTTATGTATTTGATCACATAGTAAGTTGAAAAAGAAATTACGTTTAACTTAATTAAAGCGTATTAAATAGTTGTGTTATATTTTTAAAATATATTGTCTTTTCTCTTTTTTGTAAAATTTTTTGAAAGAAAAGCATTTCATAAAAATTAAATGATTAGCTGCGAATTGAATTTTAAAAATTTAAACAATTTTAATTAAAAGTGATACATGGTAAGCTAATATCTATCGCAAAATTAATTCATGGGAGTTTTGTAGAAAAAAGCTTTTTTATTTAATAAACTTTGAAAATAAAGTACAAGTAATGTACACTATGTAAAAAATTTAATTGGAAATATACATAAATGATTTTTTAATTAATTTCAGGTTTCTTTTATATATTTCCATACGAATATGCAGTTTAATTAAGTTCAATGAAATTTATTTGAATATAGTACTTAGTATCAGTAGTTTAATTTAATAAACTTCGTACTACTTATATCAGTAAAATGTACTAATATCAATAGTTGTCTTATTTTAACTGATTTCATAGTTTCTGAAATTTCAATCTAGAGTTAATGACATTCGTTAAACTTAAGAAATGTATTAAACTTTCCAAATTAAAATCTACATCAAGCAAACCTTATTTATATGTTTTTATATTAGTATATTTATTCGTCAATTTGACAAAAAATAATAAATTGTGAGCTATATATTGTGCGCTACATATAATATATCCCAAATTCAAATTGAACCTTCTACATTTTGAATATAATTCTTAAATTTACATTTTCCAAGTATGAAACGTTGTTTTTTTGTTTAAGACGTATCAAGCTTATTTTTAAAGATTATTTACACAATATTTGTAAATTTCTGAATAAACATATACTTGTGGGGATGAATTTGAAAATTTCTAAGTTTCCTCCGTTTTGTTTAATAAAATACTTACAAGTTTTGAAAACTCACTTCTTAAGAAAAAATACCCTACCATGAGATCTGGGAATCAATGATTATTCCAATTGCAAAGTATAAAAATATAAATCAGTAATAAGTATATCATTAATACATTACCGTTGTTCTAATCTTATTTTTTTTATCAAAGTTAGACAATCTTCATTAATTCCAAAAGATATAAAAAAGTCTAAAAACAAAAGAGGATCCTGAAGGGCGTTATCCTTTTTAAAATCCTAGCAAGTTAAAATATGGACAGGAATCACTCTGACAGATCCTTTACCAATGACACTCAGGGAAGATCTTTCGTCCTTTCTGGAAAGTAACATAGTCATAAAATGCGAGAAAGCCATTTGATATTTTGTAGATGAAAGCCGGAATGACCTATCCCCGGGCTTCTTTCAAAGAACCACAGGTGATTGAGAGAACTATTATATATATATATATATATATATATATATATATATATATAAAATTCCTTCTATGTTTTAATAGCTTAATATGGTAATTACCAAAAGATAAGGAAAAATCACAACAATAGTGACAACTCTCCCCAAAATAACAAATCGCATTGAAACTTTTATATGTTGGTAAATAAAAGGAGCTGTGCAATATGACATTTTGAAAAATAATGGTGAAGCTGTCAGAAGAGTTCATTTGATTAAAAATGGAGCACGAAAATCGAAATCTCAGAGCAAGGTTGCAATTGTCAGTTATTTGCGTCTCTTTCGTTTACGCTATAGGAGTAGACGTTTGCAATAGACACGTCAACATGCCCGCTGGAAGAATAATCCATGGAAGGTTGTTTTCTTTTCCGATGAATCTTAGTTTAGTCTAGAATGCTATAGTAGTTTAATTTTTATTAGAGGACAATGTGTTCCTTCATCAAACATTCGTGAAAGAGAAGCATACGGATCAAGCAGCGTCAGTGTTTGGGGAGGTATCTCTTTCAGTAGATACACAGACCTTCATGTCTTTTCTCGTGGAAATGTTAATGCTCACACTTATAGAGATGACATCCTGGATGCTAATTGCGCCCTTATGCTGCGGCAACAGACGATGTTTTCATGCTGCAGGATTATAAAGAGGGGGACACAGGGCCTCGAATTGTGGATGCTTATCTTGAGCAAGGAAGAATTAAGCACATGCTGAGGGGTTATTGATCATCGGAACTTAAGCTAATGGAGAATATTAAGGGTGCTCTCAGACGACTTGTAGCTGCTCTAAATCCCTCTCTTAGGACCCTATCCACGCTTTCAGCTGCTTTGGAAGAGCAATGGCTCGTACTTCCTACATAACTAAAGTACCACATAATTAAGAGTCTGACACATCGTTTCATGTGCTGTATTGCTTCGCGGGGGGTGAACATACCCCATATTATACCCCTGTATTAGAGATATTGTTCCTATACCAAGCTTACACCTCACATTTGTTCATTATAAACATATGCAAATTTTTATAACTCAATAATTATTTGGTAATTTTTAGCTGCTGTTATTTCTTAATTAAATCAAGAAAGAATTAAAACTAAATAAAAGAAATAAGAAAACTTTTATGTATGTGAGCAGTATTTATCTCCAAGGAAATATATACTACTATATAAAATGTATAGAAGGGACATGAAAGGCAAAAATATGCGTTTATTAATTATATTATGGAGTTAGCATATTTGCTGAAGTCAGTAAGTATATTTAATCAAAAATAAATTTAGTTTAAAAATACTTATTAGAGATTTAAATTTGTCAAATAAATGTATTTAAAAGAATTGAATTAAATATTTCAATAAACAATTGTTCTCATTTTTGTTGAATGCGCTTTTAAAATATTCTCAAATTTATCTTTCTCTTAATATGAAATAAAATTTATTTCATCAATTACTAGTCATCTAAATGATAATTAATAAATAACAAAAATCGTTAAACAATGATTAACTGTGAGTAAAAAAGTTATTTTGTTGAAATAAGAAATTAGTATACACACACATTATTATGATCAATTCATTTAAATTTCGTATATAAGAGATTTTATCAAAATACTTTTACCTAACATTTGTTGTATTTCTATAAACAATTAAATACAGTCAGGAAAATAAATAAGTTTATTTCCTAAATGTAAATTAGTTTCAAATAAAGGAAAAGTTTGCATTTTGTCCATCATCTAGAATGACAAATTGTATAAATTGATAAACATCTACTTTGATTAATGATAAAAAAACTCAAAAAATTGAATCCTGATTGTCAAAATTTGAAAAAAAATCTTATATCATTTGACTCTACTGAAGCAGTTTTAAAGGGGTATTTACATTGTCACTAGTAATTATATTTAAATATAGGGATTTGGAACATAAATTGCTCAATAATCTCATAAATGGAATTTGAATACATAGCAAAACCAAAATCACTACGTAAAAATTGCTAAAAAAGTCAGATAATTTAGACTGTTTTCTATTATAGCCAGAGTTTTGAACTAGTATAAAAATACGTTAAGATTTTATATGAAAAATTAAAAATATTATTTATATCATATTTTATTGGAAAGTTCATATGTAAAAATGATTTAGAAGGATTGATTACATATTTCACGGCAAATAATTTATTTTTTCCATCAGAATACATACATACATACATACATACATACATACATATATATATATATATATATATATGGGTGGGTAATGCTCAAAAAGCAATTCATTAAAAGAAAATTTCAATAAATTTTATCGACATATTTTAATTGAAGTCACACATTAAAGCCAGGAGAATTAAGTGGTATTTAAATAGACACAACAGATTCCAGTAATTAATTTTCAATTACTAGAATCATTTACCATCCATTGTTTACTTTACTAAGTTCTCTGTGGTTGAGAATTTTGTTCTTTGATTTGTTCTTTGAGATTTTCATTGCCTGGTAGTCTTGAAACCATGAAACCTTATCGAAACTAAAATTGTGAAAAATATCACAAATTTTAATGATAAATGAGAAGAAAAAAGGACTTACACAGTTGAAATTCAAAAATATCACGTATATGAAATGTTTTAATTCAACTACCTAATTTTAGATAAAAAAGGATCTTTTTAATATTCTTAATTTCCGAATTTTACTTAACATACTTCTTGGTATTTTTCACTTTCTGTAATATATTTTGGTTATTTTGCAAGCTCAAGTTAAGAAGATATAAGAATGGAAATTATATATAATTTATATATTTCACTAGAGTAATATTTACCTAAAATGTTTGTGTAAGAATTTTATAGGCATCAATATTTAATGTTACTGTTTTCCATAAAAATTTGGAATTATAATTGTCCATCAAAAACAAAAAAGTATTCTAAATATTTCCGTTAAGTACCTTTTATTGATTGGTTTATCAAGTATACCACCATATGTGTTTCCATAAGTAAAATTAATCAGAATCAAATAACATAGGTTTGTTTTTGGATTTATTTGGTTATTTCTGAAAAGATGAAGCTATTTAAATTATAAATCATTTAGTTTCAATTGATTTAGTTTATATTTCATCATAGATAATAGGGAAAAATAATAGCTTTAACTTCTAAATTAGAAATAAAACAAAATTGGAATTTGAAGAAAAATCCTATGGTTTTTATTTGAATTATAAATGTTTTTTGCAAATAAACAAGCATTACAATTTTTCATTGAGTTTTTGTTAAAATTATAATAATTTGACTCACAAATTAAATATTTAATTCTAACTTATTTTGTGATTAATGTGTCTGATATAATAAAATAAGCTTTGAAAAAAATTAAGAATTTGATCATTTTCGTTCTCATCTTAGATTACTAATGTCCATGTAAATATATTTAATTCTACAAGAATGCGTTTTTAAGTAACCTTTGACTTTTATATATGTTTGTGCATGTGTATGTATTTTTTATTGTAATTTATTTCAGAATATACTAAAAGTAATGTACTGAATATGAATTTATTTACTTTAAATAAAATGTGTACATAAAAATTATACCAGTAGAAAAAATTAGTTTCAAAAGAATTTTTTAATTTAACTCTTGTACAACAATAGCATACATGAAATAATTTCACGTCAACATTAATATACATTTAAGAAATTTTTATTAAAATATAACAGTATATACACATTGGAATATAATAAGCTGTTTGCATTTTTTTACATGTTTACAGACATTTTTCTTGCATTATCTTTTTTTTTAAAAAACATTAGTTAGCACACTTTTTATATTTTTTTTGTAAGTATATTTGAAATACACACAAATACATAATTATCACCATACATTGATTAATAAGGTATTTAGTATAAGTGCAAAAAGGAATAAACAATATAATATTTCCTAATCTAGGAACATTAAGAAATGGGAAAGTTTAATGAGAAATCTAAATTTCATCAAAATTGAAAGGGAGATTACAGCTAATATTTAAACCTACGCATTTAAATATAATATGAGACTAGAACAGTAAAATGCTCAAATACACTAATCCTCAAAAAGAATATTATCAGACATATAAGTTGATCTTAAAAAGGGTAGCAAGTATGAAATTTTAAATAGAAATGAATTCATTTTATTGCTCAAAGAAAATACCTTGGACAGTTAGACATGTCTCGTATTTTTCACAACATACATCAATAACAAATATACAATAAATGAGCTGGGGTACGACATCGTACCTTCGATTAAAAGGGTAACATAAGCAATTTGTACTGTCTTTGGCTTCTCTGATACTTCCTTTAAGAAAGATATCATATGATAAAGTACTGAGATTAACACACATCGTGATGTAAAGTTAAGAATGTAATGACATATCTGTGACCCCAGTAAATATACTTTTTCTAACACTTCTCAATTTAATTTTCCTGCTTTATTTATTAATATGATTAAATACATCCTTAATATAATAAATCTTAAAAGTAATTTTTAATTTAATCAAATAGTTTTATATATCCTTTTCAACTAAAGTGTAATTTTGAAAGTAGAAACTTTCTCTTTTATATATTATATTATTTTTATATTTTAAAATATTATTGTTATTTTAATATATTAATAATATATGACATGCTTTACCATTTTTATATTGTATTGGTTGCTAGAAATGCTCTTTTAAACTCGTGTTAAATTCAATTATATTTATAACTATTTTAAAAAGTACACATGCGATATCAAGAATATGGAAATTCATAAGAAAAAATATACTCAGTTTTATACTTAGCAAAATTATTAATTTTATTCAATAGTTGTTTAGTCCATTTCATCTTATACTATTTTTTGATGCAGTTTTCAGTTTAATTTTGTTAGTGTACATGAATTTTGTAAATGAGGTGTTACTAAAATGATAAATTATAAAGCGTTTGATTTTAATAATTTATATTGCGTTTAATACTAAGGAAAATTGGATTATATTAAATGACCTTTCAATACATGTTAGGGTTGAATACTGAATTTACAATTATGTATGCATGTTTAGCTCAATGATTAGAACTTCTGTTTTATGGTCGCCTATAATGAGATTATTTACAAAATTAATGTGCCTCAATCAAACAGAGAAACATGGAAATTTATAAATATTTTTTTAAATCCTACTAGATTAAATAACATATATCTAGAAAAATGAGTATAGGTAAACGTCGAGTACTGTGTTATTAAAATTTTTTCTGAAGTAAAATAATTGAAATTTTTAATTATTAATTGTAATTATATTTATAAAATAAACCTTTAAAATAATTAAAATCAAATATTTTCTAAATATTTCTTTGCTAGAAAAGTTTCTACTTAAGTTTTTGCAATGTATGGCATCAGTTAAATCACACACAGAATGTACTAAAAGCAAACAATGAAGAATATATTCCTCTTCAAAATTCATCAGAGAGATAGCACCATGAAAAAGCGAGTAAATGTTTCTTAAAAGGCACCAGTCAAATAGATGTAAGCAGGAATATTTTTATTATTATAAATAATTATTGAATACTTACATATTCTCTGTCACAAATTGCCACGGGAATTTTTATTGAGAAATGTCAAAACACATTTCCCTTATTATTTGTATTCATATTAAATATCATAAAGTGAACAGAATTCAGATAATTTTATTTGTAATGTAATCATTTGTTCTTTTTCATTTTAAAAGATGAAAGCGAACTGAGAAAAGAATTTAATCTGTTGAAAATGTATCATTGATGAAATAATTGAGCTGAGGTAGTGTTTGGAATACACAGTTACACATTGTACATTATATTACAAATACAGTTGCATATAATTGTTTAAACTATGAATTAGAATAGTTTAGTTTGCTAGTGTTTAGAGTTCATTAAAATTGACAAAACCATATGCAGAAGAATCAAAAATATTACACATTAAATCCTTTCCAAAGTTATATATTGGGTTAAAATATTTTATAATTTTAAGATCTTATCTGTGAGAGCAGAAGAAATATAATTAAATTTCATCTAATGTATGCAAAAACAAATAATATTTTATTTTAATCAGTACAAAATTGACAAAAAACTTTTAGGAATAGATAACACATTAATTGTATAAGTACAAAACTGGAAACAAATTTAATTGTAAATGTTGTTAATTTTAAATTTGAGGTTAGAATTAGTAATTTTGATTTTTTACATATTAAAAACGTAAAATATTTTTCTATTTCTTTAATAAAAAAGTCGTTTTTTTTATTCTTTATATAAAAATAGTATGCTGTATATTAAGTAATAGTCAAATCTTTTTAAATAAAATTTTTAAAATTGATTTAAATCCCAAAAATTAGACATAGGAAAATATATTAATAGATATTAAACATAGGTATTAGTTAGAATTTTTATCAAATTAATTTACATATTATAAATTTTATAGAATAATTATACATGCCATTAATATTAAAGAATATTTTTATCATAATCTTGGAATTGAAAATGCTCTAAACACAAGTTTCCTCCTCTTTGCATATAGAACTGCAGACAATTGCAGTTTCAATGGCTTTTGCATTAATGTGCAATGCATCAATGTTATTCAAATCAATCTTTGAAGTTTTTGATGAAACAGATATAACAGATGTATTTTTTCGAGATCGTGGCATCGGTACTGACCATCGTCGAGATTGTATCGAGGCAATGAAAAGATTGAAGTTCTTACTACAGCAGCTATCCGTAGATTGAAACATGAGGTAAATGTATGGATTCAGGACACTGTTAAAAGCAGATACTACTCCACTCCAGGCTACTAAATACTTGTATTCTTCTATCAACTTCGGATTTCCATAAGCCAAGTAGAATTCTTGAGCTATGTACGGGATGCTGGTTAAAAGAAATGCTGTCGTGATCACTGCAGCTAGAATGAATGTTTTCCTCTTTGCTCTTGGTAAAGACGACGATGTCTGTTCCGTTGATGAGAAAACACCTGCCTGCTTATTAAGCTTGAAATATATTCCCAAGTAACCGAAAAGCAAAAGAATTGTTGGAATCACGAACACAATCACACAAACAGTTGTCACGTAAATTTGTCTCCATAGCTGCAAGATTTTTGGATCCACCTTGTTCGTCTCCGAGTAAAAGTATGATACACACATTCCAATATCTTCTGGAACATAAAAGAGAAAGGGACAAGGAATTGCTGGTACTACTGAGATGATCCAAGGGAAAACTACCCACCATTTAATTCCTCTTTTCCTTGTGAGAGCGTTGACTATAGCATTGTATCGATCCAGAGCTATGGAGACGAGCATGTATCCAGACAAGGACAAGGAATAAGTCTGGAGAAACTTCATCAACTTGCAACTCACATTATCGATAAAATACTGCTTTTTGTCTTGTTCCCAGAGAAGCTGAGCCCCCAATGCAAAAAATGCCACAAAGCAATCAGCAATGGCCAAGTACAAGAACATTTTCTTAGATTTGGGAATCGGAACGCCTTGGCCACAATAAGGAAAGAAAGAGCAAAACACAATAAAATTTCCAAGCAAAGAAAGGATAATCATTGCGAGTAAAAGACTTTTTCTTGTGTCAACGTGGTAAGATGGTCCTAAGTCTCGAGATTCGCCATAGGGTAGCACTTCAAATGATACAGAATTAAGATTCTGAATTATTTCCCAAACTCCTTCTGACGTATTTGAAATTACTTCCACAGACATACTTACAATGAATGAGTCATGAAACTATTTACTATGGAAAGTATGCTTGCTCAGGGTCAATTAATGTTATTGCTTCCAATGAAAGTCTCCATTTCAAAGCATGTTAAAATCTAAAATTCTTAAGACATAGCGGTTCATACTAAATAACATCAATTTTGCTTACATGTTTGATAAGTAAATGACTCAACATTTTTCATAATTATCAATGCTAACCAGTTTGAAATATAATTCAGAATTTAATTATTTCTTGCTTCATTTTGGGACATGATAGGGCTTATTCAAATTCGCACTTGTTTTCATAACTTCAGCAGACACCTATAAATCAAATTAACAATTAAGATATGCTGATTTATTTAATATGACATAGAAAAGAAAATGATCATCTTACATTCAAATTGGAAAAATATAACTTGTAAAGAAAGAACAGAACATAATATTAAAAAAGACAAGTAAATTTCTTTTAATTTAAAAACGAGTATCTGAAAAATACTTTTTATTTTATATACCTTATAAAATTGAAGTATTGAAAATTGCAATTTCAGTTTGTATTTGTCATTGACATTAATATAAATTGCGTGGCAAATACATTACATTTAATATTATATATAGTTAACAAACATAACTACATATATATGCATCAATGATATTTTCATTATTTATGTAGATTTATATTTCATAAACCACAATATAAATAAATCAATTGTATTAATTGTAGTGTGGATATACTAAAATATGACATGTATGACAAAAAATAACCAAATTTGAATTGTTTAGTAGATGTATCTACTGTTGATATTTATATTTGTATGCACTGCTGAGATAATTGAATTAACTGGATGATTGGGGCCACGGTAGCCTGGCTGGTTAGGGCGTCGTTCTCGTTACCTAAAGGTGGTGAGTTCGAATCCCGGCATAGCCGAAGATCCGTCGTGTTCACTAATGGTGACTAGGGCACATAAAATCTGTCGGGTCGCAATGTCCTCCATTATCTCATTACAAATTAATACCTCTGGGGGTGGTTGGAGCCAGGCTTTGGGTCTTCACTGGTTTCAATCTCTAAATTGAAAAATTCAGACGGTGCTGCCATCTATGAGCTAAAAAGTAGTACTTCTACCTTCGTATAAGGATGCTCTATTGTAAAACGGAAGACACTCTCTCCGACTTCTATCGCCTAATCTCTAACGGACGGGCTTGGCGTTGCCAAGTGTCCTCAACAATAACAAACACTATATGCTTACATAGAGTTGCTCCCTTATAATTAAATCGTTACACTTATTGACAAAAATTATAAATTTTTCACGTACAATTTTGCGAGTAAACTTCATTTGAGTTTTTAACTTCTGAAATCAATAAAAATTATGTTAGTTATGAAAATCTTGAGACACAGAAACTTTATTTTTATTGAGAAAAATTGTAAATCCAATATATAATCATCATACTTCACAATTATTATATACATAATCTTCTGTACTATATGTAGTCTGTAATATGATAATAAAGTAAATTTTATTTTTTATATATCAGTGTTGTAAAAAAATGAATTGTATATCAGCAAAAACTAATGAATACTTTTTTTACTCAATACATAGAAACAGTTATTTTGAATTTTTTATTAACAGTTTTTATTGCTGATTATGAATGATACATGAATGAGAATATTGCGTGTAATCAACTGTTTCGTCAAAATATGTTTCACTTTTTTAAATTGTTTTTTGTGCCAGATATTAAACATATTTCTTATTTAGTATGCAATTTTACAACAATTGCCAGTGACTTGAATGGAATATAGGATAATTACACGTGAGAATAATGACCGGTGATAACTCAGTGGTCAATTTTGTAAATAATTTAGAAATATGCTACTTGCTGCATCAAAGTTATCGTAAAATACTACTTTCGTGAAAAAGTTTTTTTTTATTTATTTTTTTTGTAGAAATATATATATATATATAT
>JAPDSC010051315.1:0-11013 GCA_026290005.1 Latrodectus geometricus | reverse complement strand
ATACATTTGAAAGTATTCGTTAAATACTTTTTACCTTAATTTGAAATGGTCTAAAAGGGCTACGGTTTAAATAAAATCAGTATTTATTCTTACAAGGGACACATTTAGCTTATTTATTTTTAATATAATATATTGAGTGATGTTTAATTGTTCATATTTGTAAATGTTATTTAACAACAATAGATATACAATATTTAACCACTTACATTAAACTTTCATTTTTATTTAATTAAAATTTATGCAGACAACGTTAAACTAAATAAAAAATTTTAAGATAAGGATTAAATTGTATTTTAATGATATGATATAACATAAAAAATTGAAAAATAATTAAATTTAAAAATAAAGCAAAAATTGAAGAATAAAATATGTTCAGTTTATAATTCAGAAAAAAATATATGTTGTATATATTTGCTTATGTATATTATATTTTCCTGAAATTTCTTCTGAAAAAAGTAATTTAAATTGACCTTAAATATTAACATTTAAGTGGTTAAATGAGAAATAAATGAAACTAAATCAATGTGTTCAGCCAAAATTATAAATTACCATTTTTATAATATCTATTTTTTGTGATTTATGAACTAAAGAAAATGCAAATGAAACGTAAACGAAATATTTTTAAACGTAAACTAAATAATACTTTATACAAAAAAGTAAAATAATATTATTAGTTATAAGTGAAAAGAAGTGCAAATAAAAATTAAACCCAATGAAATAAATAATATTTTACAAAGGAAAGGAGAGAGAGGGAGAGAAAATCATTTTTATTTTTAAGGCAAAGGAAAAGTGAACGTAATTCGGACCTTTCAAAATTATTCACTTTATTATAGTATGTGCATTACAAATTCTTTTAATATTTATTTAAAAACTTAATTGCGTAATATTTTACCGAAAACAAACAAGGCATATAAAAGGCTTCTAATTTTGTGTATTTAATTTGTTATTTGTTTCAGCACCATTAAGAACATTTATAAAATTCTACTTACTCCAAATTTTAAATGGGAATTTTTCTTCCTGTATTTTGCATAATAATGAGTATTAAATCCTTTGTTTATGGCGATGTTTGTTTATCTGTCTAATTAAGATAAAAGTTTCCAAAATATGGCTTTGAATTCTCATAATTTCGTGTAAACAATTCAAATAATTTCAAAGATAATTTGGAAATCAAGAGATTTTTAATGTATACTTGACACAATATTGCATATTTCTTAATTCTTAATATCTTTTCTATTAATATTAATTCTTTTACACCTTTTAAAATTATTTCAAGCTTTGATTGAAATATACATTGTCAAAGATGCACAAATCCAACTGTTAAATTAACTATTTACGTTTAGAAATTTATAAGGGAATCTTCTGAGCCAAAATTCTGTTTCGTTATTATTTTCTCTTTTGTTATTAAATTTTAGTTTTCATTATAATTGTCAATGTTAATCTTAACAAAATTGATATCGTACATATTCAATATCAACAGCTATTACATATCCTTTTATTTATACCACTGTTTCCGTAATGATCTCATATGTGTTACAATTTAATATAAAGTTCTATTTTATTTTTCAATGTATAATTATTTCATAAGCAAAAAATTTAATTTTTTAAGTATATGTATGATAATTTTGTATTAATTTAAACACATTATTAAGCAAAACATTAAAATTTTTTTTGGAATGATAAAGAATAAAAATTGAGCATTATTATAATGATTTGAGAAGTGGGAGAAAAAAAATTATGAACTTCACCTTAAATGTTTTGTAATTAAGCTATTAAATGTAAAAAGTATCATGGAAAAAAACGAAAGTGAAAAAATTGAGTATTTAGATTGAATCCAAAATTGAATCGAATATTAAACGTTGAAATATAGTGATGAATAAATAAGCTGAAAGTTAAATCTCATGTCCAAATATTTGTAATTTTAATAAATATTGGTATTAGTCATAGTAAAAGCAATAGTTTTATTTTTCTAATACAGGATTACTGATTTGGCTTCAGACATTTTGTGATAAATGCAAAATTTATATCTTCTTAAATATGTTATTTAATGATCTATTCAATTAATTAAGTTATGTAACTTAAGAAATTCACCTTACTATTACTAAATTTAACGGTCACTATATCTTTTTTTTTGTCGAGTGCTAACCAGGCTGGCAATATGAGATGCGCTACTCCACTTTCCCATCTGAGCCATAATTTAGTGCAGATTCCAACTTTCTCAGTACATGCCATAAGTACCCGTTTATAAGGTACTTATGTTTACCGTTTATAGGTTATTATATTCCATTAATACAAAGAAAGGACAAAGACAGGACAGATAGAAAGGGAAAGTACATCCATGCTTGAATCCGGATTCGAATCCAGGACCTCGGTATTGGCAATCAGGCACGCTGACTGCGTGAACAGGATAGGTGGAGTCAATATATCAATAAATAATATAAATGATTTGTAATATCATTTTTTTGCATTTAGAAAAATGATGTCGAAGAAGAAGAGTAAATTGACTCAATAGTTGCAGAAAAGCTTTAATTTCATATATTTTTAAATATTCAATGAAAACAATAGATGATAAGCAATCATAAGCAGTGATATTTCGCTTTTGTCATTGAATTGTAGGTTAAACTACAATCACATTTACTGTACACGTTTCGTTTACTTGACATAGAAGTAATTTGTTTTAAATAAAGAACTTAAAAGATTACGTTATGAACAGACAGGTACAGCTGCTATATTGTAATGTAAATAGTTTAAAGTTATCATATTGTTATATAAATAGTTCAAGTTATAACAAACACATAAAAATAAATAAACAAAGAATCTTTATAAATGTATAGGATTTTGGAGATGCACGATTGTGAAAAATAAAATTAAAGTATAACAGAGACACGTGTAGCCTCCAATTTATCACAGTAATGTATTTAAATTCTTCATGCACTTATAAGCAAGCCAAATGATGAAACAAGGAATCTTCTTAAGAGTTTTTCTTCAGAGTACATATGATTTTGGAAGGGAAAATGATATTGTTTATGCCAATCACATTAGCTTATCATACTATTATATAACATTTAAGCAGCTCTATCAAACCCAAATTGGTTCTTTAAAAATACCTCCCTTGTGTACTATAATATTTTGGCTTATTATTTTTACTAATATAGACCTATAGTTTTTTTATTTAAAAAAATTGCCTAACGCTTCTATCAGACTATACGTCAAATATATAAAAAACGTGTTATTATAAATATTGTAAAATTTTATTCCTAGTTATTTCAATTTAAATTTTCACAATACAAATAAAAATTATGTACAAATGTTATCTACTAACAATACATGTAATTATGTATTTACAAACAAAATATAATTTTTTAAAAAAAATATTTCTTAAAATTATATTTTGTTTGTTAACAATTAAACATACCTGTTTAAAAAACTTATATTTGTTAATAATTATATACTTTACGAGCAAACATATTAAGTAACTTTTTTATAGTTACTGTTTATATTATGAATAGAAAATCTTATTAACATTACTGTGTATTGTTAAATAATAATAAAATAATTTTGAAATCAATTGTTAATAATAATTTTTATATTAAATGTATCCTCTTGATTTAGATCTGTAACTGATATTATGATAAATAAACTTATGTACTTTATTCTATCCTCTAAAAGTTACTTTTGAGAGTTTTCTATTCTATTTTCAAATATCCATATCCTTCCATGATCATCAAAACATGATTTACGAGCGTAAACTTTTCACTTTACCGAAGACTGCTTATTGATGACCGTTAAAACTCACGGTATCCTTCATTTACGTCCAGCTCATTTGTCACGCTGGTTTCCGAAAACAACAAATCTACATCAAGGAAAGTATCACGCAACTAAAGATATTTCAAAGCTTTTGTTAATGATTTTTTTTTATTTTACAAAAGGCAATAATACACTAATCTTGACTTTTCAAAGCAAAAAGAACATCACACATTGGCATTCAAATTTTACTATGTAACAGTAATAAAAGTATATATTTTTCCTTTCAGTTTTCCCGCATCTTTTGAATGCAACCTGATATTATATCAAGTTGCATTTAATGCTGCAATATTATCATGGAGCAAAAGTTATTTCAAGAATGAAATACCCTTTCCCTTCATTTTGAAAATAACTATGCCGATATTATGAACTAAATTTGGTTACCACTCAATTCTCATTTTGGTACTCAAATGAGATCAACTAGTGTTTAAAAAGTGGATTCAAAGCCCAAACCTTATCCGAGGAGGGCAACCAAACTCATCTGTTTCTGAGGTTGTAATGCAATATATATTTATATAAACATATATAGATACATTATTTAACTGAAATCAGTGGCCCAACTTCCCTGTGTAGCCAAAATTTACTGTGCTCAGAATAGTTTTCGAGAACGAGGGTCCAGATGCGAAGCATATATATAATTAAGTAATCAACTTAACGTGAGAGCCCCAGCATCTAATTCTCAAACATACTTGCTACATAATTTCATCGACTTTCTGAAGAGATGATCTCTGAATCGACCTTGTACAGTTCAAGAACCGAACCTCTGACTTGTGAGCGGGAAGCTCTACCACTACGCCACTGGGTTACAGAAGCGTACATACAAAGAAAAAGGAAAAGTGTGTAAGAGAGAAATTCCAATATAGTGTTACTATGCATACATATTTCCTTTAATATAATGGTTTATAAATGTGGTTTTTAAAAATCTTGGTTATTCAACATTTAAGTTCAATTTTTGTATTAACTAAATTGAAGTTAATATTTCTGGTTTTAGTTAATAAACAAAAATTGAATTTAAATGTTAAATAATCAAGATAATTATTAAATAATAATTCAAATAAAACCAACGGATTAAGCTTTTGTGAAACATCTGTTTAAATTGTATGATTTTCATAATTGTTGCGAAAGAAAATGAAGTCTGTTGCAAATAAGAAATATCACTTAATGGGTTTTAATGAATAAAAGCTATTTGCAACATTGAATAGTTTTTGTTTGAAAATAGATAAGATGATATTATCAATATATCTTAAAATATTTTCCAAATATTCGGTAAGGATAACAATTATAATCATTAGGAAAATAATGTATAATATTTAAGAATATTGCATTTCAGAACTTTAGAAATAACCAGTGCATACATTAGAAATGCCTTAATGCCCTTATTTTTCTAACTAAAATTAAAAAAATTATATCTTTATATATATATATATATATATATATATATATATATATATATATATATTTAAACATGTAAATCAATTTTATTTATTTCTGTTTATCTAACAATTAGCATTATTGAAAAACTTTTTTTAGGAACTCATTTAGTTAATATTGACTTATTTATTAAAGTTGTTTTTACACTATAGCCCATGAAAACATACCAAATAATTTTTTTATATTTAAATGTAATTACATTACAAAAAAAAACATAATGTTCGTTTTGTATTCAATTATAATAATATATTTTGCAAAAATAGCATTGTTTTAATTAATAAAAAACTTATATATGTTAAGAAAATAATCGGAAAATGTAATATAAAGTTGCACATATTTAAAACGAAATATCAGTTATTTAAATAACATATATTGAGTTTGCTCCAAGTGAGAATATTTTCTCTTAACATGCATGAAATTTATTATTTTATTAATTTAACTCGTTTTTGTGTTTCAATTATGTAAGTGTCAAAGTTCTTGACATTAATTTTACTTTCAAATTGGCATTTTTATTTTAATATAATAAATAAAAAGACATAAAAAATTAATTTACTTATTAATTAATATAATCCCAAAAATAACAATTTAAAATTTTTTAACAATGTATATTTAATTACTGCAATAAATAGTATTAATCACAGACTAAAATTTGATACATTAGTTCCCTTAATTAATTTTTAATTGAAAATAGTATATTTGTATAGGTAATTTTATCCAATAATTTTAAAACACTAATTTTAATGCATTCACGATTACTAAAACTAATGTAAAAGTCACTAGAAAACGTTTTAAATGACCATAATTTTGCAGATTTTTACCTTTCGAAAAACTTTATCGCATCTAAAATTAGAAGGAATAAATTGTTGCTTGGCTTCTGGGGAATATTTTTCTAGATTGTGTGGAGCAGTGGTTGACTAATGAAAAAAATCCACTAGCTCTTACCCTAAATGTACACAAACATTAAAGACTGTGAGAATTAATGAGCCATAAAAACTCCTAGATAATAGAAAAAATGAGAAATAGGTTATGTATCTTCAGCAATTTTGCAAGGCAATGGGGAATGATGGGAGGCATTAAAATTAAGATAGGAGTCGAAAAACATGAGGTGAATTTTCTTTCGTACTTATCTTTCTCTGCTCATTTAATAACGATACCTCTACTTTAACCTAATCTACATTTGTTTGGGGTAAAAATTTGAAACAATTTTCTTTGCTGGAAAATGTAAATTTTTTAAAGTTAAGAGTAACTGTATTCTACACTCTCTTCTGATCATAAAACTCATGGTTTTGTATATATACAAAGGAAATAAATATGTTACAAATAAATAATTTTTATATTTAGTAAATAGTAATTATTTATGTTAAGGTTTCATTAAAAGATAATATTTAGAAAGATTATAAATAACATAATGAATTGTTTGATCATTATACATATATTGAGAATTTGATTTACGTGTTCCTTATTATCTATTTTGAGTTATTAATTATTATAGAATTCTGTGTAAAATAAAGTACTCCCCTTGATTTCACAAACAATTTGATGATAAAACTTCATTTCTTATAGCCCTAATATTTTCAGCCTTTTAATGAAATTGGTTTTAAGGTTTCCATTTTGGTATTCACAATTTGGCGCCTACATTGGTGTCGAAAATTTTCCAAAAAGTCAAGAGGTATCAGTAAGTAAATTTTTAATTTATTATAAAATTAGAATTAAAGATTATTAATAAGTAATGAAAAACATGCTTTAAATTAGTGTATAAGCAGAAGAAAGTTTTGGGTTTTATTAAAATTACAAAGCACAATCTGAGACACTGAAGAATGTTGGAACTTTTATTTTAATATTATATTGTTGATTCTGATGACACTTGGCAACGCCAAGAACACCCTTTAAAGACTAGACAAATGAAGTCGGAGAGAGAGCTTCTTCCGTTTTTAATTAGAGCACTCTCATACGAAGGTGGAAGTACGACTTTTGGCTCATAGATGACATCACCATCTAAATCTTCCAATTTTTAGATTGAAACCAGAAAAGACCCAGAGCCTAGCTCCAACTACCCCGAGGTATTGATTTGGATTGGGAACATGGAGGACATTGCGACTCGACATATTTTACGTGCCCCAGTCGTCATTAGTGAATTGGATGGATTTTCAGCTAAGCCGGGATTCGAACTCACCCCCTTTCGGTAACGAGAACGACGCCCTAACGAATCAAGCCACGTGGCCCTTTGTAATTAATGTAAGAGTTCATCTATAATTATATTAATTTTAAAAATATCCTAAATATTTTGGTTGTTATTTTTAGATTTGGTAATATAATAATCTCGTTCTGATGACACAAAAATTACTAAAATCAAATTGACATATTGATAATCTCTAATGAAATCAAATACCTATTTTCAAACTCTGAAGAGTTGTGTCATGTTCTTAGTTTAATTATCCAGTGAAACAATCCTGTTCTCTAAGTGAAAATACTACCGTATAAATTTAATATTTCCAACTGTGCCTTCAGCAATGAATTTTTTATTTTTCAAAAAATAATTTAAGAATCTTAAAATTTCGAGAATCTTTTTAGGTTTTCTCTCTGCAAAATATTAAATAAGAATCTTAAGTTTAAAATTAAAATATTATCTTTTTGACAGCTCAATAATTTTGGATCTTTTGCTTGATAAACAATTGAATTTGACCAAACCTTTGGTTGACTGCTGAGATTGAGTGTCATCTTGAGTTAAAGTGTTTCGGAAATCATTTTAAACGATCAAACATGATCGAAGTATCTTTCATGTTAAACACTAATATTAAAACTAGTCGCTTTGGACAAATTAAAAAATGATGATTGGAATAGCTAGAATATTATTAAAATATAAATACAGATGATTATTTTAAGTGATTTTTTAAATAAAATTGCTATTTAAATTATCTGACAAGTCAAATATTAAAAAAAATTAAGCTGGAATTTAAATGAATCTAAATTTTTAATGGCAATTGAATTTAATTCTTCATTTACATCATTGAAATTTAATTTACACTAATATTTTATACTATATCTCATAAATACTTAATTTATCCATAAAAATATATTTTATAAATCTGCATTATATATTTGTTGAAGAAATAATGCAAATCTATTTATTATAAATCCCAAATACTCTTTTAAAATTCCCCTATTTTTAACAAATAAACATATTTAAGTTGCAAAACACTTACTATACATATTTCAACATTATAGATTTTTCTCTGTTTGATTATAACCTTTATCTGCACATATATACTCATGGAGATAATGTTTTATTCAGAATGCATTTCCTTCTACAACAGAAAGAAACGATGCTATTTCAAATTTTTTATTCCTATATTTCAGCAAACTGTGAGTAATGCAGTTTGGATATGAATAATATAAAAACAGGCACATGAATGTCATATATATAACCTACAATTTGGATGGTAAACAATCATTTTGAATATTTTGGATTTTCGTAATGATCATACTTTTGTAATAATTTTCGTAATATTGAGTGGTAATAGGAATTGTTCTATTTTGAAATTTGTTGATATATATTGGATATCTTTATGAGAGAATAACATCAATCTTTATGCTTTTTATATTTTTAATAGTTTTTCAAAGTTAAATATATGAAAATAATTTTTTAGCATTTTTTGCGAATAAAAATAAAAAAATCCTATTTTCATGTTGTCCATCAATACATAGTTCAGTAACGACTATTGTAAATGAGAAGCAAATAACCAAATATATAACTTTATAAATTTAAACCATAAATTTTACTTAATAGAATTATTTATTATTTATTAGAATTATTTACTTAATGGAAACAAAATTCAATTCAAAATGAGGAGTCTCTTACGGAAAGTTAGTATTGTATACCAAATTTACCTTACTATAATATTAGTTTAGGGAAAAAGTAATCCATTATTTTTTCGGTAGACGTCTGTAGTGATCGATATCTCGTGAGGTATCTATCAAACAATTTCAAGTTTATGCTCGTGGAAAGGTGACGTTTGGCACTAAAATATCCTCTTGCGGTTTTTTGTTTGATTCATTCAGTTACGAGTGCTAGGTTTTAAAAATGGAAGACAACAAACAGAAAATTCGATACATTTTCGTTTTTCTCTTGTAATGGTGAAAAAGATAGCCGGGTGGCTAAAATTATGAAAGGTGTTTATCGTCCTATATAAGACTGTAACAACCAGTTACGTACAATTTTGATTCCGTTTGGGTATTTGGGTGCTAAAGATGCACCTCGCATGGATACAACATCGTCGAGAATGTCTATAAAATATCAAAAATTATCAAACTTGACAGCATGAAAGCAGTCGTAGCTTCGCACAAGACCTAAAAATCTACATGAAAACTATTTTAAACCTTTTTACAAAGCGAATCTGAAAGTCACGTAAAAATAATGGATTTCTTTTTCCCCAAACTAATATTTAAGCTCAGCTATGTGAGTAATTTACTATGTATATATATATATATATATATATATATATATATATATAGGAAAAAAGCTAGAATAAAATATAATTTGATGAAATACAGGAAATGTCAGCTAAATACTAGTAAAATTTTTTCAAATGTTGTTATATGTTGGAATCAAAAATTTCAATCAATCATTGAAATTATTGATCATTATGTACATATTAGATCAGTGGTCGTCAAGTGTCATTGAAATTATAAATGAAATTTGATAAAAAGTTCTTGATTCTTGAATATTTGAGGAACTTTACGATTTGTGTATGTGCACAAATGGGTTACGAGTATAATCAACTTCTTCGTCTGTTGAGGTGCAAAATACTGACCAAAGTCAAATGATTTTTCCTAGATCAAACTAATCCCAAACAGCCAAACATCTTTTCCAACAATGAATAGCTAACATATCCTTGAACAACATAAAGATATGTCACAAGAGAATTCGCAAATTTTTTTTTAAAATTTGACAAATACTTGAAAGAAAATTATGTGAACCAGCAAGTAGTATTCCTAATTAAAAGCACTTGCATTCACTTACAGAATCTTTTGCTCATTATTACCCAAAGAATGAAGATCCCAGACATAGTAATATGTAGATAATAGATCCCTTGCAGAGAAAATTCATGATACTAATATAAGCATACATCTAAAAGAAAGCTTCATCGACCTATCATCTAACGAAACTCTCAATTTTTAAATTTCATTCAACCTTCTCAAGATCTCAGTTTTGGCTTTCCATAAAAAGTGAATAATCCTTTTCATACTGAACAGACTATAAAAATTCAGATTCAATTCTCCAAGTTATTTATATGAAAAATATTTTTCAAATACCACAGCCAACTACGATATCAATCTCAGCTTAAAACAAATACTGTTCTCCATCTGGCAGCCACAACAATGAATCCCAAATATCTAAATAGCCATCCCACTAGAAATGTATAATGCTAAAAGTTTGATATACTTAAACCATATTTTACAGTTATTGTTCATTTTATTATGATTTGTTAATAAAACTTTCATAATTTGTTTCTTATTAATAGTTTTCTTTTATCAACTAGGTACATTTTATGTGTTCTTAAATTACATTTTTTTAATAAATATATAACACTTAAAAAATCAGTGGTCAATGGGATATCGAATATGAATTTATTGGTCCGTGAGAAAAAAAAATTTGATGACCCACTGCATTAGATAAATGTTTCTATTAAAAATGATATCAATTGCTGAAAATTTAAATTTATATTCCAGCGATCAAATCCTTCAATTGACTAATATTATAAAACTATTCAATCCCATTTA
>JAPDSC010051311.1:0-19145 GCA_026290005.1 Latrodectus geometricus | reverse complement strand
ATATATATATATATATATATATATATATATATATATATATATATATAACATGCTTTTATTGATTGCATTTTTGAATAAAGTTCGAATATGAAAACATACGCTCAGTTAAATATCACTGAAAATTTGACATGATTTTTGGAGAAATGTACTTTATGTAATATACTGCTTGCAAAGTCATTGCTTAGTTTAAAACATTCAAACTGCATTTATAAATTTTATTTTAAAGTGCATTCATAATTGATATCCTTTTGTTTTCTTGGAAAATATAGACAAAACCTTTTTCCAAAAATTTAAATAAAAACTAGTTTGCTTTACGTATACAATCTGACCAGGTTTGACTTTTACGGAGAAGTACATCTCTACTTACTTCACGTCTAGTGCAAGTATTTATAGGAAAGACTATACAAAGATATAAAATATATGAATAAATTTCACTCATTTAACATTTTTTATCATTTAGCTATCAGTTTGAGTTTATTTTACGTGTTGCATTCTTTTTCTCTGAATATGTTAATACATAATTTAACTCTCCCTAATAATACCTAATGAATTACTATTTGTCCTTAATAAATTTATATTTAGCAATATAAGGAATTTCATTAAATAAATTAATAAGATAAATATAAATCATTTTATAAATTCTTCATGTATTTTTTAAAATTAGTATTACTATGAGCTCAAAATATGGAAGATGATTTTGTTTAACTTGTTACATAAAGCAGTTGGAAACTCAGATTACGAAACATAGGCATTGTTTCAATTAATCTTTTCTCTTTTCTGTATTAAAAATATATAGTTCATAAAAAGTTATTATTAACCTTTTCTCTTTTCTATATTAAAAATTTATAGTTTATAAAAAGTTATATATCAAGATCTGATTTTAGAGCTTAAATGTCATCGTCAAATTGTTTCCTGATTTTTGTTGTTAACAATTTAAACATTGTTTTTGTATTTCTTCATGCAGAAACGTAGTAAATTACAAATTATTTCAGAGATATGTTATTCCTGCTTCAAAATTGAAAGTGTTAAATTAAGCTTCTCAAACGTTATTTGTCAACAACAACTTTTTATTTTCTTGTTTTTAATAAAAGAATCTATTTTGGTAATTTTAAACTTAGAAAGCTTCATTTGAAGCAAGAGTAAGTGTAAAACATACTTTTCGTCAACAAATTTTCTGTAGGCATTATTTTTGCTCACCATTTTAAATATTATTTTTTAGATCCTATTAAATATTATTTTTTTAGATTTTAGATTTGTATTCTCAAGATTTTAAAATTTTTAAGTTGATAATTTCATCTTAAAATTATTAGTGTTTTTTTTATTTTTTATCTAAATCTTTTTATTATCAAGAATATCTTTTCATAGGCAGTTAAATTCAGCTGTACATTTCTAAAATAAACTGTAATGGAATCACAAAAATTACAATCCAAATACACATGAATGCATATTTCGGTGGAAAAATTTAATATAATGTTAATAATAATGAACAAGAATTTTATTGTTATAATTTATACATGTTATAATTAATTTTATTGTTATAATATAATAAGTATCGTGTTCCCTACTGTTCTTGAATGCCTTGCATTCAAGAACAATAGGAAACACGGCACTTGAAAATTATTGAAGTATTTTCAGTTTCACAAATATTTACTTATAAATATAATTTATATCTAATTAATATTATTTACACTATCTCATGATATATTTATTATCATTTCTTACAATAATATTACTTTTACAAATTTACTTATACATACATCTATTGTTTAGAAATAAATAAATATTATTACAACAAAGTTATGAATATATAGAAACTTTCAAGAGAGAGGCGATAAAATGGACACATATATTTTAATTTAATTATTTCAAAATATAGACTATATAATGTATGTGTTTCTATGTTATGAAATTAAAATATTAAAATGGCACAGTTGACAAAATTTCCCAATTTTTTATAAAAAATGTAGTAACTATTTTTATTTTGTTTGAAGTAGTGAATATTAATGTTTATTAATAATTACATACCTCATATTTCATTTACACAAATCAATATAAAATTTTATATCTGTATAGGAATTAAAATTGGCTTACCGAAAAATTGACTACTAAAAATTATAACTAATTTCAAACAAATAAACAAAATGGCATAGAACGCTCTACTGAAAAATATACTAATAAATAATATAGAATATATTTGATATTCGTCGAATTAGATTTCTAATTTAATGGGAAAATATATGCCTTTCAGAGGGATGTCAAATACATTCTTTTATATCAGATTAAAGAAACAATTATATTTTAATTCATACGTTTAAAGTGAAATATAACAACAAGAAAATAATTTTCATCAGTAAGATATTTTTTATTATATTACTAGAAATAAAATGGAAACACTTTGTAAACAGGGAAATAATAATTTCTAAATCATAGTTTCGATGAGGTATATATATATATATATATATATATATATATATATATATATATAATGTATGTATATATATACAGTGTAGGGAAAAAACCTTGGACAAAGTTATTGCATCACAGTGGTAAGAGTTTATGAATTCCTTTTTAATTTGTATTATGTATTTGTGTGATTTAGGGACTTTCTTTGGTGACGTATTTTATTTTTTTTATTTTTTAAAATATTCAAAACAGGATTTGATATTTCTTAAAGCTAGAAAAACTGCACTTGGAAATTATTCTTTTAATTTCCAAGTGCAGTTTTAATATGTCTTGGCGAATTATAACTGATTTAATCTGTGATTTTAAGCAGCTTAGTAATAATAATAAATATCTAGAAATTAGACAAAATATAAGGTGAATATTTACCATCATAAAGGGAGTTGAGTGAAATTCAATGGTTTTGATAGGAAAAGTTGTTCGTGAAATGGAAATAAGTATCCAATCAGTGTGGAGTATGACAAAGTAAAGTATAAAGTTTTGGCTTAAACATTACAAATTTATAAACTATCAGCTTCTCACTAATGGAAACGAACGCGTGAGACACTAAAGATGTTAAAAACTTTTAATTTGGACAATACGTCAGAGCTGTGATGATTTGCTTTTCACAGATGAGAATATGTTAACCGTTTCCAAACTCATAATTCCCTGAACAGTAGGATATCATCTGCAGGCACTCCAAGTAACTCGGCATTTAATGCATGAAATATAATTTGAGCAAAGGGAAAAACACCTCTGGTTTTTATAGATAAGGGCAATAAAATTAATCAAAAAGTGCATCAAATAGATATTCTAAAATCTGTTGTACTTCCGTTGGTGAAAATGTTCTTAGGAAATGTAAAAGGGATATTTCAATGTGACTCCGCACCATCACAGATAGACAAAGGGGAACAAAATTGGTGCAAAGTGCATCTTTTGGATATATTCTCTAAGAAACTCCTATTTTGTTCTCTCAATCAAATTTTATATACCACAGATTTTTTTTTTCATTTTGAAGCCTAGGATATGTATTACACTACACAAAAATGTTCTAAAACAGTCTCTTTGAAGAAAATAGGTATACTTAAAGCAGAAGACTTAGAGCTAAATGCTTCACCTTTCAAAGGAGTTGTGCGTTTTTGTATTGCAATAGAAGGCAACCATTTTAAAAAATTATATTTTGTTATTTCTAATAATCAGTACTTGCTATATTATAAATTAATTTGTAATAAGTATACATAAGGAAAACCATAAAACGCGTCTTTACCACACAAAATAACTGATTTTGAAAATATTTAAATGACCGATATTGAAAAATAAGCAATATGTAAATAAACAGGTATTTTAAGTCAAGAATATTTTAAATAATAAATCAGGTTTTATTAAAAAATCTTGATCTAGAAGTATCTGAAATCCAATAACTAATTTTTTTCTATAATTTTGTAATTGAATTTTTTGCCTTTCAAATGATAAATATATTACTGATATTTTTAAAAAAAATTTAAAATTTGTTAAATTTTATGTAGGATCAAAATTTTTTTATTATCAATGCTTATAGCTTCTTAATTAAATTCAATAATTCTTAAAAAACTGTATTTATATTTAAAAATTAGAATATGGATTTAATTTAGTAAAACATAAATCTAATACAAATAGAATATTCATAAGTGACAATTATTACCTTGTGCTGTCCATTCTTTCAATCTTTATTGAAACAAATTCTGTTTAATGATCAGCTGTTTTCAGTTGAAAGACACTATCTTCTTTATCACCCTTTTTCACATTTTTATACAAGTAATCATATTTTTTACAGATAATCATTACAAGCCATATTCAGTTGAAAATAATTCATATAATATAAATATTTTTAAACATATTAATCAATACAAGAAAGCAAATTTAAGTATACTTCATTCATGTTTGACAAATAGAGCATCTAGTTTTAAAAAATCAATTGAACACTTTTGATTCATTTTCTTTTTCTCATTCACTCATTTTCTTTCTGTGATCAACTCTAGAGATTTTTAAAAACTAGATTAAAACTCTTAGAGTATTTTACATAAATAAGTTTATGTAAAATATATTTTTACATGTTCTTAGTATAGTTCTTAGTATTTGTTCTGTCAGAAAAGCCTATTAATACTACTTATGATATTTAAAAAAGGAATAACACTAAAGTTTACTTGGAATATAGAAATATCATGATATAGTTTTATAATATAAAAGAGAATGAATAGATTATAGTTGTACACTTATAATCATAGATTGGACAAATGGATTACAAGACATGTATTGTAATCAAGTAATTGGCAATACAATTTATAGTGTTTACATAATAAATATTAATTTAATAAACATAATTCGAATAATACATTTTAATGCATAACCATTAACCATTAACAAAAACCATTAACTAATTAATCAATTTAAATTGTCACGTTTTTTTTAGATTTTTGAAGATTAAATAATTTTTTATCTTTTTAATTTATAGTTACTAATATTAGTTCGGATAACTCCATTTGTAAGCAATATGTTTTAAATAAAATATTATATTATGAGAAAGATAACAAATGTTTTTAGAATAATTACATGTAAACTATATTTTAAAATTATTTAACATAAATTAATATTTAAAAAATTCTGCGCATAAAATATCACTGCATATTTTCAAAGGAAATAATAAAAAATCTAATGCAAATGTTTTTCAAAAAAACTAACTTGAAAGATCAATATCACAATCAATGCACATCACTATAAAAATGCGAACTTTAATTATTCTTTTTTTTATAAATTTAAAATTTAATTTCAGTTATTTCTCCTAAAATCGCAGACATTTTTTAAGCATTTAATTTGGGCATAATTTAGACACAAAAATTGCATATGAAATTAAGCAGTTCCAAAATAAATTCTAACTGTCAGCCTTCAAAAAAAAAAAAATAAATAAATAAATAAATTGTAATAACAGTTGAAAACCGAAATGCATGCTATTAAAATTCTGAGATTCACAAAAATATTAATATAAATATTTTGTTCCTATAAATGTTCTAAAAGAAAGAAATCATTTTTAAAGTGATTAATTTTCTTTCTTATATTTGACAATTAATTTTAACTAAAGCATCCAATATTATTTTTTAAGTCAAACATACTGTTAACATAATCAAACACTTGTATGTTATATCATATTTCTTATTTTGTTAGTTAAAACATCTACTTTTTAAGCTTTAAAGTTATTTTATTAAAATTTTCAAAACTGATTTGTAAATTCATGAATTTGAATGCAGAATGAAATGCAAGGTGCAAATTATTCTCCAAGAAAATAAACTTTAGATTTCATTACATTTTCTATGATAAGATCTAAACTATTTATATATAAACAATACATAAGTATATACTTGAGATCACTTAAATATAAACATTTAAATATGAAAAATATAGGTACTATTTCGCTAAAATATTTAAATCAATTACAAAAGGTTATTGTAAAAAAATTTATGTCCAATATTTTTTCTAATTAATCTTAAACTACAATATTTATGCTTGAAGACAATTTTTCTGTCCTAAAATTTTGGTAAAAATTTCATTGTTACATTATTTCTTTGATAAAAATGTTTTTTATTTAACGCAAATATTTGAGGGGATGAAGTTAGTTATTATCTATAAAAGATTTTTTTAACATTTATTGTGCAATATTGCTTAGATGCTATCAGTTTTATTAAAAATATCTGTATGAAAAAGAGAATAAAATGTAAATGCAATAATATTTATGCAAAATTAAATAAAATTACATCCATTTTTTCATTATAATGTAAACGTATTGTAACTTAATTAAGTTATAAATTTATAATTTAATTAATTTATTTTTTTATTTTATAGTCACAAATGGTGACCGTAATCCAGTTGGTCCGAGTTTCACTGTTGAGCCTCGCGAAAAAGTCCAATTTTACAATTCAACTGGAGCCATTGTATCTTGTGCGGCAACCGGTATTCCACTGCCTGTTGTGACGTGGATCCGACAAGATGGAACTCCTGTTCAGGAAGTGCCAGGACTACTACAGATAAGATCTGATGCATCTCTGGTGTTCGCACCCTTCAGGCCAGAGGACTTCCGCCAAGATATCCACTCTGCCACCTACAGATGCACTGCATCCAACTCTGTAGGGATTATTGGAAGCAGAGATGTCAATATCCGTGCTGGTAAGTACACATTTCCGATTATTTGTGCTCTAAGATCAATAAAGCAGTCTGGGAATCAGTCCTTAATGGGAGAAAATGACGTAAAGTACTGCTGAAAATACATGATGGGTTTTTTATTTCATTTGTTTGAAAAACAATAAATCTTATAAATGTAGAAAGAAATATATTTCTATATTTTATTTGTAATCTTAGAATATATTTTTTAATATTTTCATAGAAGCAGAAAGAATTATATGCACTTTTTATTTAATAAAAATATTGTTTTATAGTTAGGGGAAATTTTATATATTAGAATAATTATAAAAACATCTAGAGTTATAAAATTTATGATATAATTCTCAAAACATTATAGGTTAATTCATTAAAATGCAAAATGTGTATTTCAAAAAATTAAAAAAGATATTTTCTTATAAATAAATAATGTCATATTTCATATTTATTAAGAGTTACCTAATAACAACAATTAGTTGTATATTTAATTATTGTTCAATATTAAAAAAAATAACAAATTTTTAAAATATTAACAAAATTTGAAAAATAAAATACAAAAAAAGATTATAATTTTTTTAAAAATTGCACTTTTTTTATTAAGAAAATACTATAGTTTAAAAAATTTATATTTTTCTCCTTTGTTTTTTTTTAATTTTGTTAATATTTCAAAACATATTTTTTTAAATATATCTTTTCAAAATTGTAATTAATTTTATCATCATCCTTTAATTTTTAGAATATAAAAATTGTTAAATGCAACTCAAAATAAAACAAATAAAGAAAAAAAACACACATAAAATATAAACCTGAAGTTAAAAACTTATTAATTAAATGTTCAAACTTTCTAGATATTTTTGAATTATCATACTTTTTTTGCATTTTCTTATTTAAACACTTAATAACTCTTTACTTCCAGCATTCTGAATTAAAATCAAACAAAAAATAATTTATGAATTAATTGCAGTATTTCCGTTGTAATAATTGCTTAGAAGAAATTTATTTTTGTGCTAAAGATAATTTAGCGTAATTAAATGAGTAATAGTTTGTGTCATCAATGATTTCATTTGTTTTATTTATTTGATTGTATAGCTCAAAATGAAATTGAAACTCTTGTATTGAACTCTAATATAAAAATGTAAACATTAAAAGAGCTATAGCATTAAAACTCTACTAAAGTGTAATAAATATACACAACAATAAGGAATATATAACAGAGGTCGGTAAAGTCTCTTTTGATCGAATTTAATTTCTTAATTACACTCATACATGGAAAAATTAATCTTTTCTAAAACTCGGAAAAAGATCCTATTAAAATATCACAAAATATTCAATAATAAAAAGTTTTTGTGAGATAAATATTTTCAAATGCAAATTTTGTCAAATGACAGTTAACACAGATTTATTTAAATTAAAATTAATTAATTATTTAAATTTTAATTTCTTTTTTATCAAATATCAGCAAATATTTTATTTAAAGTTACTAAGGAAAAATCACTTTCATTATACTAGTTTTATATAATTACTATTAAATAAGAATTTGTAACGTATGAAAATATTTCCATAATCTATTTATAAAATGATATTATATTTTAATGGCTTAGTTTAACTTAATTTTGTCAGAAGAAACTGTGGTTTTCATATATTTCTTAAATATTCGAAGATGAATACTGTGAATAATTAATTTTCCTTTTTACTTGAAAAAACAAATTTTTCCTCTAGCATTCTTACCAATATAAATTTATTAACACTTTAAAAATTTCTGTTTTCTAAAAATGAAAGTAAAATTGTTAGCTTTAAAGTATTGTTCTTATTGAATAATGAGGTTTATGTCTTGTATGATTCACCTTTACAAAAGTAGTTAGTATGAACTAATTCAAATAGACACTTCAAGAGGACTTATATATATTTTATTTGCAAAATAAGTTTATTTAATGAAAAGTAATGGATATTAGAAATAAAATTAATTTATATAGTTGAATGATTTTTCAAAAGGCTTGCTGAAGATAAAAAAGTTTGTAAATAATTATTTTCGAATGTTTAACAAGGATTATACTTAAACATTAAATTTTGGCTTAGTAATTAAAATAAATATACACTAGGATTTATTATTGCATTCCTTTATTATTTTAAGCAATTTAAATTTTTTAGCTTTGTTTAAAAATATGTAAGGAAGCTCATGATGATCAATATGATAAAATCTGAAGTAATCATATTTTTAACAAAAAATTTTCAAAAAAGTTTCTTCTCTCTTATTTTTTAGCGAGAGTCAAATTTATAAATTATGTAAAGTTTAAAAATTGATACTTGAATTTACAACCACTTTGTAATAAATTATAAAACCCCATTCATTTTGGTTGTTAGCTTTTATAATATTTGTATGCTCATTCAAATGGGCATACAAATATTAAAAAGTAATAGATTTCTTTAAGAAAAAAGAAAAACGCATATAAATATATATTTACTATAAATTAAAAACACTTAACAGAGCAAAAAAGTTTTTTTATAACTTAGGTCATGTTATTTCACAATCTAAATTGTTATTTAAAATGCTCAACCCTAATTAATTCTTTATTTTCAATGATCTCCTATTGTACCCATTGTCACCAAATTTAAATTACTTTTGTACTGATATACCATTCTTCCAATATACGAGAGATAATATTTCTTCCTTATATATGTTTGTATTCGCAGAAAGTCTCATCATTCGCAGTCTCGCATATTCAAATTATCGTACATTCGCAGAAAGTCTCATTCGTACACCAAATAGTTAATAATATATCAACACCACAATATAGCATTATTTTAAATTATAATTTTTAAATGTAAAAGTTAAATTCACAAAAATCATAGTATACGTTAATTACATTGAATAAAAAAATAATTACCATGATTTGAATGTTGTTTTTGAATAAACAATTCTCAATGTATTGTTTGTAAATTATAAAATGTAAAAGTTACATATTTACTATAAACATGCTTCGTAATAATTATGTTCATGGAAATGTGTTGTATTATTTTCTTTAGAAAAGATATTAAAACTGTTGATATATTTATCAATCAGGAATTCAAATTTATTATTTATGCACTGAATTAAGTGCTGTTTTCCTTTTGTGAGATTTTATTATCTAGTTTTTAATATTAGATAGCATAGTTTATAAATGATAACGTTCAATGTTTTACACTATATTAACAATATTTTATTAATCAAAATGTTTATAGTAAAGAAAAATTTACTTTTATTGTAATTTTGATAAAATAGAAATATCTTCCAAAGTTACAAACTGAGGTGTAAGATCAATTACAATTAACAGTTTCCGTTTAAAGAATACCATTTGGACACAATTTAGAAAAGTAGCTATTTTATTTTTAATAATTCATTATGAAATATACTTAATCAGGTTAAAAACAATTATCGATAAATTTAAAATTTATTTTTTAAAATAGAACTTAAATCAAAGTAATTATAAGCTAATAGTATTATATGCAAAATATTAAGAAAAACAAATATATTTTCTCTTTATTGATACATTATAATGTTAAGAAACAGTAGTGGACAGTAATAGTTTTACTCAATTTATGATAAATGCATAGTTTATGAACACAAACATTTTCAAATTATTGTTATAAATTTGTAAATGTGTCAAAACTATAATTTTTGTGCTTATTTATCAATAATTAAGTTTAAAAATATTATATTAACGCTAATAATATTGATTCATAATATTTTTATTGTAATATTGGAGAGGTTAAGATTCCTCATCAGTTAAGGAGGTTTAAAGTTTTAGCTAAAATGTGTTTTTAAGAAGCATTATATAAAGTGAGGAATTTTAAACTATATTATCTTCAGACAAACACTTTCAAAAATAGAAGCATTTATAAAAAAAATTATCCTATTAAATAATTCCATGCTCATATTTAAGTACCGTGCACATTCTAAATTATTATCTCAAGAGATAGTGCTCATAATGCAATATCTGTATTTGTCACGTTCAACTTTTATTTCACAAAGGAAGAATAAATTATTCATATAAGAGTTGTTAAGATTAAATCTGTTAAATAATGAAAAATTAATTTTGCACAGAGGTTAAATTTATTTTTTCAGAAAATGATATTCAGAAACTATATTTATGTATAAGTAATTTGAAGAAAATTCCTTTTATTTTTATTAAACTGTAATAATCTGAATATAGCTGATAAATTATCTATTTTTTTAACATGAACAAAGAAAAATGCTATACAGTTCTAACTTATATATAAACAACTAAATTTATGTAAATTTGTAAAATTTCCATGCTTCTATTTACATTACTTCTATATTATAAACTTTATAACATTATTTAATATCATTATCAAGCATAGTTTGATTATAAGCTGTCAAACTTGTTACTTATGTTTTTAGAAAAAAAAAATTTTCGGAGAGAGATCTTCATTATTTGGTTTCTAAGTTCTACAGCAAAAACTAAAAATAAATTTGATAACACATACTCGTCTGTACGCGTGTGTGAATATATATAAATGCATATTTACAAACTGCACATTGTACTTATTTATATACAATTAATTTATTAGCTATAAGATAAAACAATTTCAACTGTAATTTGTAAATGTTAATTCTTTATTTGTTAATTTTTAATTATGAAACAGTATCATTTGAATTTTTTTAATGTAAATATTTGATCGTTATTTGATTAAACTGAAGAGAAAAATAAGGATATGTTTTTATAGTTTTTATCTCATAATTAGACATCATGTGTTTATGATGATAGCAGTTATTATTTATTAATTTTTATAATACAATAGGATGTCAAAAATACTTAAACATCACTCATTCTTTACGTAAGAGGAATTGTAACTAAAAAGCAGATAAAAATTCATAATTTATTTTTAACACCAATTTGAATTTCAAAAACTAATTTATTAATAATGTTTTTTTCTACGAACTTTTATACAATTTTGATTCGTAGTTACACATTAGGATGATTAAAAAAATTATATACATAACACTTACTATACAAATATTAAAATTCGATTTAAATTTTAACTTAGCTGCTTTAAATTTAGCTACCAAAATGAATTTGATATATAAAAGAAAATACATAATGTGAATGCAAACAAATAAATTTACTTTGTCATATATCCAAAATAAATTAAATTGAAAATCTAATCTAGTTAAGTAGCAAATATATTAACTTCGTAAGAAGCTATTTTACATAGTTGTTTAATAAAACTGTAATTGCTTACAATATGATGTTTTTAAGAATAATATAATTTAAATGAAAATATTTTATATTACAAGCATTTAAAACAATCATATTGTTGTTTGAAAAATAAAAAAACAAGAAATTGCATAAAATAATTTAGCTGAATTTTATATATTTGCATTTTCAACTCAGAATAGTTAACTATTCATATGAGTTCATTCAGAATATACTAGTCATTTCTATAATTCAATACTGTTCATTCTGAAAAGTAGGGAATTTTAGAATAGTACTATTCAATACTATTCATTCAAAATAGTATTGAATTATAGAATAGTAATATTCAATACTATTAATTCAAAATAGTATTGAATTATAGAATAGTGCTATTCATTCAGAATAGTTAACTATTCATATGAATGTAACTCATATGAATAAGTCATACCAATATATATTGCATATCCAAAGAAATGCAATATATTTGTAATAATTAGTTAAAATTAATTCCTAAATTTTAATATTAAATCTATTAGTATAATCATTTTATTAAAATTTAACACCTGCATATTTCTATTTAGATCTTAATAGTTAACTTTTATTTTGTTATTTGCTTATAATAAAATCATTATAGTACTGTATGAAAGCAATAATCTGCAATAATCTGCTAAATATTTATACAAGATAAAAATATTGTGGTGAAACATGATTTCTTTTAATCCATAAAGGCATGACTGGGGATTGAGCTTCTTCCTTATTGAAATTCTATATATTACATTTAAAATGTTATATGAATATTTTAGAGTTTTTTGAAAATATTTTTTAATTTTGCTAAGAGTTTAACCCCAAAAAACACAATATGTTCTAAATAAATATGATATTACATAGTCCACATGTTATATAAATTTTTCTTACAATGAATTTATTAATAAAAATGACATTATCATCGTGTGAAAAATAACTGAATGTAATTTATACACATAGAATAAATTCAATGAGTAAAAATATTTTAGTTTCCAATTTGATTAATTCATTTGGTAATCATTGAAAAAAATCTTTAAAATATTTTTGTCTCTTATAATTTTATTCCCAGATACGAGTCAATAAAAATTGGCATTATAATTTTAAATTGCTGGTTTATTTTCACCAGAAAATGGCATTGCAATAATATTAAATAAAGAATCCTAATTTAGCTTTTGTTTTAGTTGTATACTATTCTGTATATTTAAGTATAACAAAGCATTAAAACCGGAATTATATCTCAAATCCTGATTAATTATTATTATTGATAGGTTACAGAAAACTTGCTTTCTAATTAACAAATTAAAAATTATCATCAAATTATCCGTATTCAAATCAAATTAATTGAAATAAAGTTCTTTTGCATGTACAAATTTAATACGGTTTTCATGTGAAGTAAAATTAAGAAAAATTGTGGTATTGAATTGATTAAATTAAAAAAAAATGTTTCTTTTTATTCTTTACTACGATTCTATGTGAATGTTTCTGATTAGTTGTATTTGAAAAATAGGGATATTTTTAAGAATATTGTGCTTCATTACATTGCTTATATTCATTATATATTTATGCTTCATTAAATTGACCGAATTGATTCCATATATTAAAAAAACATATATTATGCTATGATTCTAAGCAAGACGTTTTACTTTTTGGTGTTAAGAATTTTTAATTTTTTACATATGTTTGATCTCCTACAGTGTCAAATGTTGCTTTTTATAGATTGTTTAAAATAGGTTTTTCTACTAAATAACATTTGATGCTTACAAAATATCTAACGATGTTTATAATGATTAACCAAAGACTTGAGGAATATTTGGTTGTGTTTTCTTATTTGTATCATCATTTTTGTCAGTAAATTCATGTAATGTGCTTTTTCAGTAAATTCATAGAAGTCAATATAAAATATTATCTCACAAATATCGCCGAAATATTATATTATTAATAATCAGACTTTAAAAAACAACAATATTATTAATTTCGTGTTGAAGCGTCAACAAAATTAAAAACAAAAATTTCGTAAACTATTTTTATTTATTCAAAACTTTATATAGCAAATAAAATTAAAATTTTACAAAGCAAATTAATTATATAATTATATTTACGTATTAGAACATATTTAAAACAATAATACAAAAGTAATTAATATATTTATTTTTAAATTTTTTTTGCAAAGTCAAAACTTGAATGTAATCGACTCACCATTTGCTTAACAATAATGGATTTTTATGAATAGAAAATAATTAAAAATAATTATAAGATAGAAAATTAACTGCATTTTATACATGGTATTGAAGTAAATATGTTGATATGAGCCTTACGTTATATCTATAAGAGTATATAAATATAATAAATCTATTTGTACAAAGTAAAAGACCCAAAACTAAAATGTCTCAAACTTTATTTTTTATAATTCTAAGTAAATAAACTTCGACAACACAATCTTTTGAAGAAATACAAATTTTCAGGGTAAGCATTAAAAAGAATAATAGCCTTTTCAAGACATAAAATTAAAATGTCATTTATAAAGAAAAGTATCATATTTATTCGCCTCTAAATCTGCCAACAGAGTGTCCTAAGTATTGATTAATGACTGCTTCTTACTTTTAGGGTAATTAATAGCAAATTAGTGCAAAAAAACAGAGAAATTTTTGTGACACTACACAATTAAGAAAAGAAGCAAAATGTTCCAATTAACATCATACAGCGAACAATAAATTACACGTAAATTTTCTTAATTAGTGATAAGCAATAAATATCTCTTTTAGCCATTTTGCAATTAAAAACATAAGTTCTTTACTTAATTTAATTTAAGTGCTTTGGAAATTCTTGATCCAAAGTTTGTTTTTTTTATTTCTATGTTTATTGATAAAAGAAGTTCCAGGGATAATGAATAAAATTATTCACATATATCTGAAAAAAAAATATAATCTATAAATCAGAATAATTAATTCTTACTGGAACTTTTAAAATCAACTTTCAATAAAATAAAACATATTAATGACTCTAAATATGAAAACAAAATATTAATCTTTTATGCTGTAATTAAATGTATAATAGATATCATTCAGTAAATACCATTATAATAATACTATATTAGTATTTATTCAGTGATGTACATAACACATTTAATTATAATGATTATTAGTATCATTCTATAAATATTAATTTAATTGAGGGCTTTAATCATTTAAATAATCTTAAAATATTATTTATAATTATTTCTCAATTAATTTCTTTAATTCTCATTATTTTAAAAGGAATTCATTGAAGTTTACTTATGAATGCTCTTGACTATAATTGTATTACTAATAATTTTAATATTAGAAAGCTTATCATTACTCCCCATAAAAGCATTTTTAATTATTTTAAAATATACCTCATGAAAAATCAATTTAAAAAGTCAAATCTTAAAAGTTTATTATCTTAAAAGTCCGCATATTATATATATATATATATATTTCTTTATATAAAAAATCTTATCTTTATTAGGTTATTTGCATATGTAATCTTCGTTTTCTGCTACATATTTAAATAATTATAATGATGTTTGATTTAAAAACAATTAGTTTGCTTTAAAAATATCTTTAGTGAAAGCCGAAAATACAATTTCTATTTAAAAATATATTTCATAACACATTGAAACACATTTGACGTTATAACGTGCTTAACAAACATTTGAACTAATAAATTACAGACATTTTCTCAGTTTGTAGCATGTTGGACATTTTTTACTAGTAATGTTGAAAAACTTAATATCATAATATGACTACTTTTACGATCCATAAATGTTATCGATTCAACTTAATGGAATCATGTATAATAATTGTGAAATGTAATTTTTGTTTCTTGCAGTTTCTAGTCATAATAGAAATAGTACATTAAAACATTTTAAGGCATTAAAACAAAAATGTGAAAGCGAATGAAAATGTTTTATTAACGCTTCTCTACATATTTTTTTACTGCTCACATCATTATTCTTTTACGCACCGCCAAAGCTTATCATGATCAGGTAAACTCAAAGTTTTTTTTTAACATAAAACATAGAGTATAATTCTTTTAGAAGTATTATGTGCATGGTATTTTTTATTGTATTTATAGGAAGTACTTTATTTATAAATGTAGATAAAAGTTTTAAATTGCATCTCACTCATAAGAATGAAGTCCGAGTTTATTAATAAAAAGTTTGAAATGCCCTTGTTAAGAGCATTTCAATAACATCGATAAAGGTTTTATTTCCTAGCGTTTCCAGATCCTGAAATATTTTTATGATACTTTTACTTCACACTTTCTTTTTATTTTTCTCAAGATTTGATATATATTGCTTTTTGTATTTTATCTCTGAAACATATAAAATTGCTTCGATTTATATCATATGCGCGACGTATTTCATTAAAATTAATAAATTATTCTCTCTACATTAATAAATGTTAAATCCGCATGCTATCTTTAAATATTTTTCTCTTTCCTGATTTACCACTCCTTTTAGTATGTTTTAAAAATAATAATCATCAATTTGTAGCAATTAGAATATATTTCATACAAAATATTTGATTTTTTAACTAAAAGTATGAGTATTTATTTTATTTTCTTTCCATAATACATTTACACCAGATATGATTTTGAGAGATTGCCTTCTTGTATAATTTACCATTTAAGCAGATTTTCATTGTTTATAAGGCATTTCTGAGTAAAGGAAAGATAATCTATATGGTTTATTGGTACCTGTAGAAATGATATATATTACATTCTTTTTAAAAAGCGATCTGTTTCCATTTTGTTACAGCACTATCATCCAGATACTACAAACGCAGTTCAAAAACCAATTTCATAATTAAAAGTCCTAAACTAACTTATAAGTAATTTAGATTAAAAGTCAATATTATTATGATAAACCTATCTTAAATATGCATAATTTCCTCTTATTGGCAAACGTATTCATTCAGAATTTAAAACAAACGTGTATAACAACGTGTAACAATTTGCATACAATCTAGCTTTAAAAAATTGAACAATTTTCCATAAATTGTGAAACATTTCTTAAAATAGATTTTATGATTTTTTTGTATGCATATATTTCATGTAGTGCATAAAATGTAATTTAATTAATCAGTATTATAAAATTTATCTATTAACCACACTGGTGTGTTTCAAAAATAATTATAACATTAGATTATCTGGAGAAATTGATTATTTGAAATACATTGTGCTGGATAACAATCAGTAAAAATAAAGAACTTCAGTTAATATGTTTATTTCCAAACATTATCTTTGGGAGGTGTAAAATTCGAACTTATTATCCACAAAAAATAACAGTACACTAATTTTCCTTCCAAAACAGAATAACACTAACCAAACTGGAACATCCGACTTTCGACAAAATGATTGAAATGCAAGTAATTCATTACTCTAAATGTAAATGGGTTCACATGGAGCAGAATAGGTCATTATCGTTAATTCGTCTGCAGTAAGTTCCAAGCTCGGCCAATCCTATTACAACTCGATTGCTTACTTACTCCCCTTTAGAACATTCGATCATCGGTTGTACTAATTACTGCCGCTAGATGAACTCGCGGTGCATAATCGTGTTAGTAAGCATGTATAATGATATGTTTCAGTAGGAAGATGGAGAGATTCACATTAAATACATCATAGAGAAGGAGTTTTGGAAAAGTTTTAAAAGGAAGTCTGATTTGATTCTCTAATTGTTACCCTTCCAATATTGCATGTCTTAATTTTCAAAATGCACTGTCGAATGTGAGAAAAATGCAGGTGCAATGCATTTATTTTGTATTTATTTTAGTTTTAAATCTTTAATTGTATGCAAAGGGAATTGTAAAAAGAATGAATAATACTATTTTCTGATAATTTATTTTGCTGTGAGTGTTGAAAGCAATTTCTTGAAGGTGAAAAAACTGATGAATAAAAAGATGCAATAATTTGTATAAGTTTGTTGTTTAAAACCAATGTGGATGCTGTAATGACTTTTATTTAATTCTAACTCCATTCAAAAAAAAATTTAAAATGTATTTATGTTTAATTCAGAGAGTACAAATTGGAATATTTAGTAGTTACGTTATTTATAAAAGATGTGAAGCAATTCATAGGAAACATGGTATAAGATGTGCGATTTATAAGTATATTATAAGAAGGTTAAGTGAAATTTATTTCATCAACTTATAGTAGTTATGATTACAATAAAACTGCTCTCTCTCTCTCTCTCTCTCTCTCTTCTGACGTATACATAATATCTATAGTTAAAGAACATCATTAGTTAACACTAAAATTTCAAGGCAGACTTTTCAAATTAAATGTAAAGTTTGCAATATAAAATGAGGTTCCGGAAAACTTATATACGATTACATAAGAAATACTACATTATAACAAATTAAAGTGCAATGTCTGCATTCCAGTTTAGAAAATGTATTACACTAATTCTGATTTGTATAACATAGTTTTAATGTAAGTTGATCCGTCTAATTAATATTTTTGATTCGACGTCTACAGATATTCATCAACAAATACAAATAATACCCTCTGTCTAAAGCAGAAAAATATAAAGAAGACAATCATAAAGGAAATTGGTATGATAGAATGTAATAATATACAAAAATTAGCCTCGAGCACAAAGGAATGGAAAACCTCAATGTCATTGTTGCAAATGACTGATAAAGACAATTTAATTTATATCAATCATATCTGATTTTTTTGCAAAATTTTTGTAACTCGTGTACTTGATAATCTGATGATTATCCAGAATAATCATCCACTCATATTGAGTACAGGATTGTTGATCTATTTAAGCATGGGGGACTTTTTATATTATAGCATCGAAAGCAGATATATAAACTGCTTATAAATCCTAATTACAAGATTTCTGAGAAAGACATCTATATCTTATTTTCAGGAGTATAAGGCACATGTCATCAATAAAGCCTCTACGTCACATAGTCTAAATTGATAATTACAGCGAATAATTTCACAAAAGTGCTGATCTTACATAGCCTAAGTTTTTTATACACTTCCGATAATATCTTGCTGTGTCATATCACTCACGCCTACGTCCCCAACAGTACTTGAACACACTACATATTTTGATTTATTTTTCTATACTTATCTCAGAGTTATTATTTTAAAATACGATTTTTTTAATGTGTTGTCTGAGGTGATTTTATGTATATATATATCAAGTAATTACACACATTCTTATATACTACCATCTTTTTCACAACCATTGTAAAAGAAACTCATTTACATCTGTGACTGTTATGATATGGAGAAAAATAACTTTGTTGTTCTCATTCTGAT
>JAPDSC010051304.1:29317-39427 GCA_026290005.1 Latrodectus geometricus | reverse complement strand
AAAAAAAAAAAAAAAAAAAAAAAAAAACAGCCTAATAATGGCTGTTATATGAACGTCCAAATATGCGTCTCGGACGTAGCACTTCCGGACATTGGGACGTTCTGAGAATGTCCATAGGACTTCGACGGACCTCCATCAGACGTCCTCTCACGTCCACGTGGTCCTGAAAAGACTTCCTGCGAACATTCTGTGGACTACCGTTTGCTATCTGGGATGGTCTCTGCTTTTAAACTACGGAACTCCCACACAGCAGCTTTCACCTAGCTAGTATATACAGAGAAGCATGCAGGTGCACGAGCTATTAGGATGGAATTTAAGGTTTTTCACAATACTGATAAATGAATCATGATAAGCCTTGTATAGTATGTAAATTATCAATCAAGCATTCTATCAAATACACAATATATATTTTTGTAAAACTACATATAACCTGCTTTATCTATTTAATACCAATATTTTTTTAAAATGGGAATAATTTATTTAAAAAATAAATAACACAATCTTTTTTTTTTTTTAAAAAAAATAATGGTTTAAAAGTCTAAGAAAGGATTAGTTAATATTAAAGATTAGGATAGCTGTTTTACTTTTAATTTTATTCAAAGTATTCACACGGGAAACTAAGAGTTATTACTAATTTGAAATTAAGTGAATGATCTGTTTCTTACAAAGTATTTTGAAATTCATTTCAATGTAAATTAGTCAAGTTTTCAGAAAATTTAATAACTAATTTTGAAACTATTTATAATTTTGATTATAATAATTTGTGTAATTCTAAGTTTTAAATCCTTTAATATATACAATGAGTTCGGAGTTCTCTAATTTCAAGAAAGGTATAATTATCGGGTATCACAAATGTGACCGATACTTAAGGGACATATCTAGCGATCTGAAGTACGCAAAACCGACAGTGGCCTATGTGATTAAGAAGTGCAAGGTGAGCGGTGATTGTCGGAATGTGCCCCGAGTCGGCAGACCAACGAAACTGGGAGATAGAGACCGACGAGTGCTGTCCAGAGAAATTCGGAAGAACCGCACCCAACCGACGGCCCTTATCCGAGAGGAGGTACAACAGGAATCCGGAAGTATTGTTTCAATAAATATTATCCGTAAGGAAGCACATCTGCTTGGTTTAAAAAAAATGTTCCAGCTTATAGTGGTTTTAAACACATTCAATAATTTTGAATTTGCTTAATTTTTAAAAATTTAGGTTAAAGCATACTAAAGCAAAGCGCAAAATAGTATATATGATACATTTTCGATGAATTTTGAAATTATTTTTCTGCACCATGCAGTTATTTAAAAATCTCAGGACTCAAAGAATGTAATTAATGTTAAAGAAACTAAGAAGTAAGTTTGTTATCCTCGTATGGTTCCCAAAGAGACAAATACATTTTTTTGGTAAACAAATGTTCATATATTTTTCAAAAATAAGATATAAAATTTCCTTTTCAAATATTTTTATTATAAATTTGAACAAACATGTAGTAAACTTATACAAGAAAAAATTTTATTTATTAAAAATCATAAATACTAATATTTTGAGAAAACTTTAAAATATTAGACAATTTCGAAATCATGTTTCAAAAACAAAAATTTCCTTATGGGAAGAATATATTTTCACGACAACCGCTTAACTTTAAATATGTTTTTATATTGCGAAAATTTCTTATTGGCACTCCATCTGGGTAAATTGTTTCTAACATAACATGAGATGGAAATTCTAATTTCCTATTCAATTGGTCTTTAAAATAATTTTTAAATTTCAATACATCAGATGAATGAATATTCATAGGGGTAAAAAAAATGTATGGAATAACAGTATTCATATAATTTTTAACAAATATATTAGATAAGAAAACACAGCAATTTAGAAGCTCTTCTCTTATTAAGGTTATGTATTTTACATCTATTGCCAAATTAACTGTATTATCATCATGTCTTTTCTCAAATTTTACTTTTGGTGTTAAATTTGCTTCGAAAGAACTCAAATACATCTGCTTATTAGGTTTACCACAGTAAAATCTGTAATAAGTTACATTTTCATCATAATATTTTGCTTCCTTCATTCCTGTGGATGGATATATGAGTTCTTTATGGGTAGTTCTTTTTGTTATATTCTTTCTAAGTTCTTTTAATATCGACTTCTTTGGATGAGTAACAGTTTTATTTATTCTTACTCTTTCGGTTTCCACAAAGATTATCTTTTCAGATATTTGGTTAATATAAGCATCGAGCATTAGTGTTAAACTTAAAAACTTTGTAGAAAATATCGATTGCATTGAGAGTAAACCACATTCTTTCATAAAACACAGCACTCCATAACTTCTATGCAATGAAAAGCCACATTCGTTCAAGATGGATCTAAAATCACTTTGTATATCTGAAAATCTGGAAAGAAAATGCTCATGTCGTAAAACTTCTGCCAAAAAAATTGCGGCTTCTTTTCTGAAATGTAGATGATCCTCTGTTCCTACTTCGTAATCACCAGTTACGCACCACGATATTATTTTCACTAGTTTCAATTGAAACTTCTTTCCCATGTCAATGTTATACTTGAAAAACAGTTTGCAAGTTATAAAAATCTTCTGGAGATTCACAATTGGTTGTCGTTTGTGCTCATAAATTAGAAGTAAGTACATAAATGGAAGAATGAGTTGAAGTCTTGGAGCCATTATTTTAAAATGACGAATTATGGCAAGAAATAAGTCATGGGATAGTGAACAGTCCACAGTGATTGCTTGTTGAAAGAAACAATAATACAAATTATATAGTTGGCTTAAGTTACATAAATCAAGCTTCAAATTGGTGTTTGGCTCCTGTGAAAATAATAATATTAAATAAAACTACTGAAAAATTATACATATATAGTGTGTCAAGGAATTTTTAAAAGCTTCGGACTATATCTTAACCTACAGAGCTATGTGCTGATATATTGGCACCAGTTCTCATCGGTTAAATTAACTCAATGATAAAATATATTAAAATGAAATATTTTTGGAACTGAAACTGAATTATTAAAACAGATCAAAGAGAAATACCATTTCATAAGTAGAAAAAGATTCAGAATTTGAAAGTTTATGTTAAAAATCGGTAATCTATGGCAAGGATATTACATATAACATTTAGTTACCTATATGACTCATCAATCACCTTTTGCTTGGGATTAAAAGTGTAGAGTAGAATTGAAACAATACAAACATCTCTGTCTGAAATGGAAGTTTACCCCCGAATAGTTGAACTGAAGTATGGAATGCTGGCCATTCAGCCACTAGCTCTGTCTTTAATTGTTTTGTAGAATTTGGTGGTAAAAATTCCTTGAACAAATTATTAAGAAAGAAAACAGTTGACACGCATTTCATTCTATAAAAAATATATTTAATAACAAATCATTTACTATTCGCTGGTTTTCTTTAAATACAATATTTTTATGTTGAATCATTAACTGCATCTGCCAAGATTAATATCCTTTTTTTTAGCGTCTATCTTTAGTTCTGAACCTTAAAATTAAATTTAAAAATAAATATACCTTAATCACACACCAACAATTTCGACATGTGTTTTAGGCAATTCTATAAACTATATTTGAACAATTTGTCACATTATTATGATATCATTAAAAAAAGAGCACGTAGGTTAATATTTCCTTTTAAGTTTTACCACCTTAAGAATTCTTTGACACACTTAACACAGTTAAAATGCATTTATGTAAGAGTCTTTTAATGAATAAGAAATATAATATCAATAAATTTTATCAAAATATAACAATGGACTTCAGACAAAAACATTAAAAATTAAAATCAAGTTCTTATGGTTAGATACATGGCTTCTTTAAATAAAGTACAGTAAACAAATGACATGGTTGACAAAATTTCTGAACAAGTTACTCTAAAACACCAGGGTACAATATGACATCAATGAATTTTGGGTAAATACGGACATGTTAAATATAACGATACTACTATACTGAGTTATTGAAATCATTTGGACGCAATTTAAATCTATGAAAAATAAATTAGTTTCAGGACAAAATTTTTTATTCTCATTTTTGTTAATAAAAATGTTATTTGACAATATTTGCCGATGACAAGGCAGATTCATTTCCCTACCATTACAACTTGTTATTGTATGCTTGAAATTCGTTGAGTATAATAGTGGCATTACAAACTTTAGTTATTTAAAAGCTATATTGAGATTAGATTATGATTTAAGAGAAACAATTATAACTCTACAAAATTGAATTGTAAAGAATCATGCAAGATGGATTGAGGTGATTTTAATGAAAAAAACACAACATATAGCACATTGTAATAAAAGACTTTTTGACTCAATTTTGAAAGAATGAAACAATGTACTTCACTTCCATCTACTTGAGACGAAACACGTTTCTATAAAAAGCATAAATATTAAAAACTCTAATTTAACTTTCGATAAACTCGCTATGCCATTGCTTAGTTAGTAGATCACATGTAATGCCTAGTTTGTAGACCAGACATCTCAGTCATATTTAAAATATAAAAGATGATGCTTTTTTGAAATGATGAATTCATAATGTTCTAAATATGTTGAAAGACTTACTCTTATGTAATATTTCATTATGTACAATACTTCCAGATTTTGAATTCAAAATTATTCAGTACTGATAATAGCTTATATTTACATTTTCCATTAAAAGTACTTTAATTCAAGAAGAGTATTATTAACCAAAAAAACATAACAGTTAATATTTAAAATTAACTATTCAAGTAATATATATTTTAATATGATATCTCGTCTAAAGACCAAATTACAAGACAGTGAATTCTGACCATCCACTTTTACTTAATATGAAAGAAAATATGAACAAAGGTTATCTATTCAGTGCAGCGATGGAAAGTCTCTTTGATCACATAACTTTCACTATAAAGAAATTCTGTGGATGGTTTTCACACTAGCGTAAACTATAATTAATATTCTTGAAAATACACTGCTCAAAATTATTAAAGGACATGGAGGTTGTGGGTTGATCTTGTACTGGAGAATTGCTTAGTTAATTGATACATTGTTGACAAATGTAGTAGGCTTATCAACGAATTCTATACATGATTTATTGAAGGTATTTCGTGAATCAGAAATTCCTTTAGTATATCATTCGAAATCAGCAATGTCCCAAAACAATTAAGAATAATATGAGCATAACTACTGCTTATAATTAATAGACTGGTAAATTTTCAGATCGATTAGATTCAAGAGTGAAAAGAAAAAAAATGAAAGAAATTTAGAATAATAGGGAAAACTTAATTCTATTGTACAGATAATTGTTTTTTAAGAACATGAATCATTTGTCGTGTTAGTCATAATGGTTAAATGTTCTCTTGTTAGTCATAATAGTTAAAAAAATCTTAGCAATTCAAAAACATTGTAAAAACTTGCAATTTTTATTAATTTTAGCATATTACAGACATATTACAGAGACTTGGCTCTAAAGGTATTTATTTGAAAATTATAGCAATGCTATTTATTCCAGACTTATAGAAATCAAATCATTTGATTGTTATGTATGCTCAGCCTTTGCATTGAAAAATTATAAAAAAATATAAAACAATCAAGTTTTTATAGTGTACTAGTAGACAAAAAACACAAACTGCATTTAATGTTGTTACCTGGTAAAAAGTTGTGATACTTTGTGCAAGGAGAACTACATAGCAATAAGATTCTAACTCTGATAGAGCTAAAATTGTAGCTGACTGGGATTTGAATTAATCATATCATAACATAACTGCTCATGTAAGTAAAGATCAGAAATGAGGTCATTTGCAAGAAAAGTGTCTGTTCGAAAAACTTGGGTATTATAGACTGATAGATTGAACACTATACCTTCAGCTACTCTTGACGTTTGTTTTCGGATGATGAATCACGGATATTTTACACTGTGATGTTAGACTTACACAAGTTTGATGGGACACTAGAGAATGCACATTGCCATTGTGTATTCGACATCGCATCGTCATGTAAATGCAAAACTAGGTGAACTGGAATGCGATGTCATTGGCTACACGTCTCTATCACCTCTTATTTCCACTAACAGAACTATGAATAGTAGCCATTACATTTCTATTAAATTAAAAGACAAATTGTTCTATGCTCTACTCCAGGCCAATAAAATGCTACATTTTAGCGAGTAGTGCAAGACAGCTTATCATCGGTTTTCATACAGAGACTTTGTTGCTACAGAAAATATAGAACTACTCTTCATAAGATCAGGAAAACGTGTAAGGCAGTTGACCTGCCTTACACGTTTTCCTGATCTTACTAATAGGACGCCTCTGGTCAACAAGTCCATGACTGGCATATAACCATAAGCTAATTATACAGACGATAAACTGTTGCATCGAGTTGAAATTGCATGAATACATGTACATGTCATATAATTTTTGACTCAAACCAGATGCTTGTAAATGCTTTTACTACTAGAGTAGGTTTTAGATACTGATTTCTCAGAATCTATGCTTCTGAATTTCTTCAAATCACTTGTTACTTTTAGTATACTATATTTGTCCAAATATCATTTTATTGCTTACATTTCTTCTTGGTGTAACAATTTTATTTGTCATTAGAGTGTGTATACATGGGTGTATACATAAGCTTATATTTACACATATATGAAGCACAAAACATTAAGATATTTACATTTAAATTTCTTGTCAATTTAAATGTAAAAATTGTATGGAATTAAACTTTTATTCAAAAAAGAAACAGTTTCAGTTATGTTATATGAATACAGATTCTTTTAAATGGTAAAAAAGAATAGCAACTAGAACTTAAAAACTAGATTTCTAGAGCATACTAGATTTATAAACTGTATTTTTAAAGTTTCTTGAAGAAACTCTACAGAAACTAATATTAATTCTTTTTCAAGATCCATCCATCACCAATTGGGTTGCTCATCAACTGATGGCAGAGCTACCCCAGACGAGCGCAGGATAAAAAAGTAAACTGTATTTTCCTCAAGAAATAGGATTTACTGTTACTATAAATGATTTTGGAAACTGGAGCTGAAGGCCAAGAAAAAATTGTGTTTTAGACTTCCTAAAAACTTGTTTTGAGTTATTAATAAATTTGTACTTAGCCAAAATTTCATCTAGATATATGCTATTTCCAAATAATTACAATTATTAAGTAACTTTTTGTAATAAAAATTGGCTAGATCATTAAGTAAATAAAAGATAATGAAAATTATGCAATGCAAAATAATTTGTATCCAAAAATTAAACTTCTTTTATGCAAAAAGTATTTTAATTAGAGAGAAATATTAGACATTTATATTATTGTATATATATTATCTTGAACGATTTCTAAGTTTATTTTCAGAAACATTAATTTAAAATATTACTAAATGAATATTTATTATAAAACTCAATCTTTCTGAATTAGAGAATAGGTGGTTAGATCAATTTCACCATATACAGAAATATCAAAGTAGTTCATTTAAATTAAAAATATTTCTTATAATTAAAGAAATAAATTTGAAGATACAGGAGAATAAAAACCTCCCAAATACAAAATCTTTTGGAATAAAGTAAAGTTAATCAAACTAATTTTCTCAAATGATAATAAATTATGGAATATGTGATAAGTACTGCTTAGAAATAATTACATTTGATACGTATTGATTAGGCTAGAATTAACTCCTAAATCAATACACAGCCATTAATAAGAATTAAAATAGACTTACTTAAACCACAAGAATGGCTTTCAAATTATTCTGAATAAATATTGTACTACTAGTATATATAATATATATTATAAATAATATAAAATTCTTACCTTATAGGTATTCTGAAATTCTTCAAAGGCTTGACTGAGACCTTTTATTTCCTTCAATAAAGAAAGAGAGTGTGCACATGAAATAACTGCACAAAATTTTTAATAATTTATAAGCATAGAATTTGAGTAGAATCATGCAATATCATTGATGCACAAATAATCTGTGAAACAGAAATGCAAATTTTTTAAAAATATTTTTACTTCTAGTTGCCCACATACTTGTAGCTAACTGGCTTATACATTTCTGGATACTTATATATAATTAAAGATTTCATGAAAAATATTTCTGTGAATATTTCTTTTTTTTGAAATACATTAGATAAAGTAAGTCAAAAAAAAAAAAAGTTATCTTTAACATATATAAATGCAGAAAAATATTATATTTAAATAAGAGTCTCATGCATAACAATTTGCAGAAAGTTATTAATAAAGGATATTTTTATCAAGTAATAAAAATTTCCAAATATTGTTGAATATTTGTATGTTATTTAGGAACTGTTGAAGTAGTTCAGTCTAGTAAATTTTCAGAGTAAGATGTTCTAGTAAAGTGATAAACATTTTTAATCAGCAATACATTTTTAAAGCATCCAAAATATTTTGATGGGACTTAGAAATGAAAGCTAATATGCTGTTCTTACAAAACACTAAATATTCTCATAACACAAAAAAATTCTATTCTGTAATGTAAAAACACGTATTGCTTTGACATACTTGAAATTATTTTTTAAAGCAGTATCAAAAGTTGGTGAGTTGCCTGGTACAGTCTCTTTTTGCACACAAGGGTTAATTGGATCAGAACTTTTAGATTGAAGTGGACCCAGAATTAAACATGCACACTTAGGGTGGGAACAGACACACAAATTATTGGACTAAAAATCAGTGTGAAGCATTCAGCTGCCAAGGCAGCACAGTATCAAAAGAGAAGCATGGGACAAAGCACATCATTAAAGTACCATTTTTCTGAAACTAAGTCAAAACAATGTTACATTAAACTTTAATCATGCCCTGCAGACTCATTTTATGATTTCTTTCCATGAATGGGAATCTAACAGGACACCACACAGATGATGTGTAGCATTATATATACATCGAAAATATACAGTATTCCCAAGGAAGGCTGAATGGCAGTGGAAATGCACTTCTTTAGAATTATTTGATAAATTAAGAAATATCTGAGAATGTCCATGTATGTAAAATTTTGTAGGTAGCACTTTGCTAAAGTAATATGGATCTAGTGATGTAGCAACCTTGCTATCTGACTAATTCAGAATCATAAAATTGATACTGGAGTGCTTATCACCTTAAGTAATGCTTACACTTCGAAGAACTTGCACATCATAACCCAATAAGAAAAATATATTGGCCTAAAATTGGCAATCTTGGCGAAAGATAGTATCAACATTCGAAGTATAATAGGAAAATTTCATGTTAAATATTATTTTACTGTCAAGTAAATTTTCATTTTACAAATAATGACTAAAAATGGTTTGTTTTCTATGATTCATTGATTCACATTTTTAAGAAGTTCTATACTTAATTAAAATTTTGATTTTGGGATTATTTTTAGTAAAGATTTTATCTTAATGAAGCAACTTCCAGATGCATTGCTCACCGTGCATACATAATTAAAGATTAATTTTTTAATATAAATGAAAAGTTTCACACAACAGAAAATCATTTACATACATCAAATACACCAAAGAATTCATTTAGCTCTATTATATGTTTATTTCTATAAGATAACTCATTTGTATTGCCAATAAATTATTGAAACTTTATCTTTATACATAGAGTTGATCATGTTTTCTCAATTAATTGATTTTACACAATTGAAAAATTATTTTTTCTGTTTGCTGAGTATCTTTATTATCTTCAATCTGTAACTAAGCCTAGCAATTTATGCATATATTTTATGCTGAAAACTGTACCATGTGAAGGAATTAATTTAAAAAAAATTTCTGGGTGGATGATAAGACAAGTAATGCAAATTAGAAATATCTGTCAAAAAAGGACAATTTTATATTACTGATTCTGCAGATTTAATAAAAATTGTAATTCAAAGTTTTAATTGCCGTCATAGATTTGCAATCGTTTGTTTGACTAACGATTGATATTTTAGTATTCAAAAACTAATTCATTTTTATCTATTTTTATAGAATCATTTATTAAGTTCAACAACTCAAAGCATTTAGAGCTATCAAAAATTATATTTTAAATGTTATTTATTTTAACAGAATAATAATAAAAGATTTTTTTCTATTTTTTAAAATAACCATATAATTATTATCAATTCAGTTATAATACAGT
>JAPDSC010051304.1:0-29217 GCA_026290005.1 Latrodectus geometricus | reverse complement strand
TATATATATATATATATATATATATATATATATATTCAGAACTGCAACATTTTTCCAGTTTCACTTTGTAACAAAATTTATACTTGATATAACAAGTATTCAGTTATAAGGCCCGCTGTCATGATATTAATGAGGCCTTGTTATGTTATTATATTGCTTAAATTGCATTTGAGATTTAAATTATAGCAATTAAAAAGTTTTTTTTACTATATAAAATTTAATTTTCAACACAATGATTGTAAAATGTGTGTAAAATATGCTCCATTACATATTTAAACTAATCTCTAAATTTGAATCTATAAAATAATAAAAACATAAATATCTGAAAATTTTATATTACAATAGGCACGAATTTAAATGCCTATATTCTTTTTTTTTATATCTGTGATTAGTTTTAATTTAATAACTGTTTAAATATTTAACAAAATGGTTATATGGAGGTAATATATCTGCATGAAAGTAATGAACAAATCAAAGACAGGAAATGGAAAAAATTTAGAAATATGGATTTAATTGGTCTTTCAATTTTTTGTTAACATATTTGATCATTTTAAGGCTACATTAAAACAATTTGTACCTTTTATTATAAACTAATTTTTAGAAAATATATGAATCAACATTTCTATCAAGAATTTATTTAACAAAAAATCTATGTGCTTTACTTGTAAAATGTATTTCATAAAAATGAATATATGATTAAAAATAATAACATAAATTTGAAAACAGTTCAAAGGTTTCTTAACTTTCAGATTTGTTATTTACTTTTAATATTTAGAAAGCTAATTATAGTGGCTTTAATTTTCCAATCAATTGAAATTAATGATTTCCTTATTTTTGGAAAAATTGATGAAAATGAATTATTTTTCAATATGTAAAACCATTTTAATAAACTCACATTAAAAATGTTTCTAAACTTTTAATGTGTATTTAATTTTTTTCAAAATAAATTATTATTTTTAGTGCTAAATGAAACTTTCTTTATAGATTTAATGAAACTAATTTTAAATGAAAGCATTTTATGGAAAAAATAGAATTTAGATTCAATGAAAATGGCATAATTATACCTTTATGAAAACATAATAAATTTACTTTCATGAGAACACAGGTTATGAAACAATTTTATTAACATAGTTAACAATATGTAGAATTAAATTTTAAATATTTGATATAATTTCATATTTGGTGATAAAAGTGTAATATAACTATCACCAAATTTTCATAACTTATTTTATGAAGTATGTAATCTGCAAATAATTGAAATTCCCTTGGGGGAGCCTACAACCGCTAGAGGGCACATTTACCAGGTGGCGGATCAGAAAATGGCTTCTTGGGCGCTACTTATGGGGGCAGAAGGGGAAATCATTTATCTTTTGCAGACTAACAGGTAGAAGTCAAGCTTCTTGAGGCAATGGTAGAAATCTTCCAAGGATAGTGCAATTGAAACAAAATTTTCAAAAAAATAAAAGATATAGCTTTGAATATATATATATATATATATATATTTATATTTATATAAATATAAAAATTTATATAAATTTTTTTTTTTTTTTTTGGCAAGTGAAACGTTGAATATACTTCCAAAATCTTGCCAATTTATTTCTTTAAAATTGGAAAAGTGTTTCATACATAAATAAATAAAAATCTAAAACATTATCTATTGAAAAATTATTACTAATTTATAACAAGACACTACTGACAACTGACATTTAGGTTCTTGATTCAAAAGTATTTCATATTATAATTTATATTTTGAAATACCGAAATACTTGATTCATCAAATAAGGTTTTAAAAAATAGAGAAGCCAAAACTTTTTCTATATTCAGATTTAACAAAACTTTTTACTTCATCTTTAATGTAAATATACTTATATAACTAATATCTTTTAACCTTATTCCAAACACATTAGCACTTGAGTAATTTTAATTTTTTTTAATAAAAACACATAGAATATATGAAAATAAACATTACAAACGAAAAAAGTAAATATTGCTTCAAAAGCAATACATTTATTAAGTTAAATGGAATACTTATTTAAGAAAAATTTATACTTACAAGTTCATAAATGTTACAAACATGTGAAATACCGGATTTAACAAACTGAAAATATATAACATTTTAAAATTAAATAGTAAATTTATGTAAGTTTCATATATATTCTAAAAATATATAAAAACAAATTTATCTTCAAATTTCCAAGAAAATTTTATTCAAGTCTTTCATATAAAAATGTTTATTAAATATAATTTAAATAATAAAAAGTAATTTTAAAGAAGTATTTCCAACTCTGAGACAATTTTTCTACAAGGAAGCATTTCTCACAAATAAATAATCAAAGGTTTATTATTTTCCATGGTACTTAAAAATATATATTATTTAAGAAATAAATAGATGAATATCTTATTATTTAAGAACTCTAGATAATTCTCTCACATATTCTTTCATTTAAAATTTTAGAATCATTTTATTTTCAATTATAAATTAAATTATTTCAAAGAAAAAATTTATCATCAACACTATTGTTAATTAACATGCATCCAAAAATTTTATATTGAAAATATTCTTATAATCATAACCTATTTATTTCTAAACAAAAGATACTTTGTTAATTCAGACAAATATTCAGTATGATATTAACATACTTAACTAAGAGAATAAAATGATAATAATCAAATTTACATTTTCAGAATGCTGTACAAAGAAATCGATTAGAATGAGGTGAATTTGGAAGGAGTATTTCAGTTGAAATGGAAGTTTCAGATTCCTTTGACTCTTAAATGATTTTTGGCTAATAGTATGAAATTTCAAGTCTTTCATGTCAATGAAAACAACTGATGTCAATGAAATCAGCTGATGAAGCCTTTAAACCCAACAGTAAATATGTATTAATACATCTCAGAAATTCTATATTTCTCATTTCTTGTTCTTTTCTCGATGAGTTGAATATAGAAATATCTCTTGTAATATTTTTTCTTTAATAATATTAAATTACCACATTTCTCTAATACTCTTGTAAAATTTCATGCCAAGTAATTTTTGCTCAGATATCTTTTTAAATATATAGTTTCAGTCATTATTTTCCGGGATATTGGTTTGAAAGAAAGTACACATAGTTATATATATATATCCATTTAAGTAAAAATACATGTACATATCACTAAGCTTATACAAAAAATGGTAATTGTTCCACTAGCATTTCAATAGCAATTTTAATTCACAAAGTATGTAGATCTAAAGTTAATTTTATTTTGAGATTTCTAAAGGCATGAATTATTGGAAAGAAAAAGTACTTGGTTGATTATAGCAACTGAAGGTTTTAGCTTATAGTACGAAATTTTTATTTTGAAATATAAACAAATGATTTTAAACAACAAAATATTGGTACTTTTAAATATTAATTTTAAAATAAGTAGTTTTTTTTTTTTAAATCATGCTGCACAAAATATCTACATGTTCGCAACCACATTAAAAATTTTCAGATACAATCAATATTGTGTAAAAAAATTTAACTTATAACATACGATAGCACAAAATTTTGAATATTAATAACTTGATAAACTTTATTGAAATAATACTTCAAAACTGTTATTTAATCAAAGATAGAAATTCACATGTCCCATTTGTAGCAAAATGATATTTTAATCATAAAAATTTTGAAATAACGATATATCAGATTTAAATAAAAAATTATTGCAGTATTATAAAAAAACATTGCAACATTTCAAAATATTTTGATGCATTTAAAAACATTTCAAAATAAAAATTTATACAGGTTTCAAACAAAATCTTTTTAAGCTAAATTTTTTTAAAGCTTAAAATTGACAAGTCAACAAGATTAAAAATTCATTGCATATATACTCTTTGTCAAATAACATCAACTAATAATTTATTTATATGTATACTGATATCAAATAATCTTTGTCAACTAATATTTTGTATACATACTCTAACCATGCATATTTTCATTTTCATTTTTCACCAGAATAATATTATTAGCAATGGGTTATTACAATAACATACATACTAACTAAACTAACATTTCTACAACAAACTTTTGTATTTCTAAATACTAAAAGTTTCAATTTCAGAGTATTTTATAGAAAATTCTTTTCAGTTAACACTCATTGTTTGTATTCCATTTTATTCTCAACGAAAATGAATTATTTTAGCAAAAAATTTAGAATCTTTAAACCTATTGTAATTTAACTATTAAAGCTGTTGTCTGTATCCTTTATAAATTCAGAATAAAATAAAAAGCTTAAAATATGAAAAAAGTATATATTTTGTTTTTTTACCTTGGAACAATGAATAAAAGTAAAATGAAGAATTAGAATAAAATGAAACCAGAGACTAACATATTATAAAAAGTTGCATACAAAGAAAATATATTTAATTCATTTTTCTCAAAAAAGTTTTAGGTTTAAGGTTTAATGCATGAAAAAGACAATTTAACCACTTGCAAATTCCATAGTTTTGCTCTATCCATAAAAGTCTGTTACAGAGGCTGCTTATTTTCAACAAAATATGCAGTTATAAAATGATTAATATATGAAATATTATATTTAAATTTAAGTACTAATGAACAAAATAAATACAATTAGAATATACTGATTTGCTGAAAATATATGAGAATATGTTGAACTCAAAACACTTATTTTTTTCAAAATTTTACTTAAAATCAAAAATTTATGGCAAAATTTTTCAATAAAATACTCAGTCACCTGTTTTCAACATTCTGTACAAATTAAATAAATAAGTAACTTTACTTCATCACAGATTTTAAACTAATTAGTAGGAATTATCATATTGTATACATTTAGTTGCTTTTTTTGTAGGTTTGGTGTGTCTGTTGTGCTCAAGAGTCATTTTTTGCACACCAAGGCTAGTTAGACAAGGACCTACAATTTTTCCACTGGTTATATTATTTCCATCCATCATATATTTATTCATTTTCTTTAAAGGTTAATCTTGATTTCGCTTAAATTTCCTAGTTGATATTTTTCAGTTTCTCTTTCTGAATAAGTATTACATTTTTCATAATCAGAACTATTTTTAGAGAGAGAAATAATCTTATTCGTAATTTTTCCACTCCACCCGTGTGGTGACGGGGTGTGAAAGAATAGTCCCAATGTAGCTCATGCATGTCGTAAGAGGCAACTAAAATTAGTACCCAGAGCTTGAGAGTACAGCAGAGTACCCTGTCCCTGGGGATTATATCAGGGGAATGGCCCTCCAGGTTGGGAGTTGGGCATAAAGCTAACAACCTCATCCCAGAAAAAACTCCTTGTTCAGAAATCTCAAGTAAAAACCGAACAGAACACATCCAGAGGACTCAGAACGAATAACGAAATAAAAATAGGCTTTTGGAATATGCGCACTTTATGTAGGGGAGGAGCATTAAGGAACCTAATTGATGAGGTTAACAAATATCAAATAGATATCTTGGCTATTCAAGAAATAAGATGCCTTGGAAATGGAAAATTAGATAAAAGAACATGCAGTTTCTACTATAGCTGTCAAGGTAAACAACATCAGTTTGGGCCAGGTTTTATAGTTAACAAAAAGATGAGAGAAAGAGTTATTGACTTTAAACCTATAAATGAAGGAATGTGTAAGATATACATTAGAGCTAAACCCCAAAATATTAGCATTATATGTATGCATGCACTAACAGCGGATAAGGACGAGATGGAAAAAGATAGCTTTTATGACATACTTGAAGATACCTACAACAAGTTCTCAACAAATGATATTAGACCGATTATAGGTGACGCTAATGCAAAGATAGGAAAGAATTTTGTAACACAGAAGCACAAGGGTAGTAAATGTTTACATGACAAATTTAATGATAATGGCACTAGATTACTAGATTTTATGGTGGAAACAGAAATGGATATTGGAAGTACTGTATTCCCACGTAAAGACATCCACAAAATGACATGAATCTCACCGGATACAAAAACTCAAAACCAAATTGACCACTTACTTATTGACACAAGACATAGGAGTAGCCTCCTTGATGTTCGCAGTTATCGTGGAGCAAATAGGAGGTAAGGAACAAAAGGATAAAGTATTGGACACAGAGGCACTGAAAAACAAAAAGATACTAAAAGACTATAAAGATAGAGTCAAACTTAAACTATCAAGTAGTGACGATATACAAAGGGGTAACCATAGCTGGAAAAATCTTAAATCCATTATAATTGAAGCAGCTAAAGAAACTTTACCAGAACTTGAGAGAAGGAAATGTAAGAGCTGGTATATATGACACAGAATGTGAAATATTGACAAAAGAGAAAAACAGAGCATTTAGGGTAATGGTTAAAAAACATCATGCTAGAAAAGCAGAGGGAAAATATAAAGAACTTAGAAAACATGAGGAGGTTTTACACAGGAGAAAAAAAAAAATATTTTGGGAGGAACTGTTTTGTGAAATTGAATCTTTAAAGAAACAAAAGGAAGCATGGAATCTTTATCAAAAAGTTAATAGCATAAAGAGAAATTTTTGCTCAAGGACATAGACATGTCGTAACAGTGAAGGTGAACTAATTAATGACCAGGTAGAAATGTTACAGAGATGGAGAGAAACATCAGAACACACAAGCCTAAGAGACCAAGGTGATGAACAAGACACCCCTATTCTTTATGAATTTGAAATTGCAATAAAAAAATTAAACAACATCAGTTCTGCTGGCTTGGATGGGATCAATGCAAAGCTCCTGAATATTAATGAGCCTAAACTTATAGAAGAAATTCATATTATCTCTAATGTCTGGACACACGAGCTAATGCCCATTGAATGTGAGGAAGGTGCCAAATGTCCAATTTATAAAAAAGGAAATAAATTTGAGAGTGAGAACTACAGAGGAATTACCCTTTTAAACATGACATTTAAGGTTCTAACATTTTGTTCAAACCACTATCACCGTATACAGAAAAAATTATTGAAAATTATCAATGCGGATTTTAAAGAGGGAGATCAACCATAAACCAGATCCACACAATCAGACAGATCCTTGAAAAAACAAAAGAATTCAATATCAATACTTAGCATTTATTCATTGACTATAAGGCAGCACATTATAACACTGATAGAGTAAAACTATATGAAGCAATGTTTGAATTAGAAATACCTGAGAAATTAGTAAATCTTACAAAAATGACTCTTAATAGAGTTAAATGTAAAATTAAACTTGGTTCAACCTATCTGAATGTTTTTTTACAGAAAAAGGGCAGAAGCAGGGTGATTCCCTGTGATGCCTATTATTAAATATCGCATTGGAAAAAGTTATAAGAGACTCAGGTATTCAGACACAATCAACCATTTTACAAAAATATATACAAATTTTAGAATATGCAGATGATATTGACATAATTGGCAGAACCTGTAAATTAGTAAATGAAGCTTTTTCTGCATTCAAATCGGCAGCTAAAAAGATTGGACTAACAATAAACAAAGAACAACCATTGACAGTTGGAGATAACAGCTTTGAAATTGTTGAACAGTTCAAATATCTAGGCTCAATAATAATAAAAAATAATGATATTAAAATTGAAATTAGGAACAGATTAAATATGGCAAATAAATGTTATTACAAACTGAGAAATCACTTTAAATCAAAACACATGGGCATAAAAACCAAAATTAATCTTTATAAAACTTTAGTAAAGCCAGTAATTATGCATGGAAGCAAATGTTGGACTATGAACAAATCTGAAGAAAATAAGGTATTAATATTTAAACGAAGAATACTAAGAAAGATATTTGGAGCCGTTAAAGAAAACAGAGTGTGGAGAATCTGTTACAATCATGAACTATACTATAAATTTGGAGAGCCAAATATAGTGAAATCTATAAAGATCTATCAAGATGGTTGGGACACATTTATAGATACAATGATTTAAACCCAACAAAAAAAGTTACATTTCAAAAAGTTGATGGAAAAAGGGTAGAACTAACACCAGATGGATTGATATGGTGAAGAAATTGTAGTCTACGGGTGGAGAAATTTGGCAGCTTTTGGTTTCCGATGGAAGAGACTTTCAGAGACAGCGTTGGTCTGCAGAAGGCTGTAGTGATATAGAAGAAAATTTTATGACTCATCATCTTGCAACTTAATTTGTAAAAAGTTAGAACTTGGGTTATTTATGATAAGAATCTATAATTTTAGACGTGAAATTGACACTTAGAAACTAAAACAAATCGTATATCCAATAAAATTTCCTTTCAATTCAGAAGTGCTAAAAAATTTCTTTTGACATTTTAACAATTAGATTTGTTCCATTTTTGATTGATAGTCCTCTAAGAAATAAAAAAGGAATCCTTACAATTAATCTATAATTTTAGACATGAAACTGCCACTTAGAAACTGAAACAAATCGTATATCCAACAAAATTTTCTTTCATTCAGAAGTGCTAAATAGCTTCCTTAAACATTTTTAACAATTAGATTTATTAAAATTTTTGATTGATAATCCTCTAAAAAAAAAAAAGAATCGTTTAAATCAAAATAAATGCTGTTGGATAAAACTGTATCTCGATTTGATCTTGTCAAGATGACAATAACAGAAATTCAAAACTTTTCACCACAAACAGTTCCATATTATAATTCATACAAATGAATTATATTACCCTTACTGTATGTCTAAGGTATTATTTGATCACTTACATGGAAAAGTCATCTGTGTGATTTTTATAATCTGTGATAAAAACCTAAATCTTTGAAACTGCATATACCCCTGCCTATTTAATCAATTTTGTGGCAATAGCATGACAGTTACAATTTCAATAACTAATCACCAATGACCTGCTTAAACACAGGAAACATTTATTTCGTCACATTCTTTGCTTGTGATTGTACTTTAGAAGTCATACATAAATACCTACATATTGCTGATACATATTACCATAACTTTTGTTCTATGGTCAGGACAAAAACAAAGTAAGAAATAAACATACTTGCTTCTTTAATCAATAACTATAAGGCTAAAGGTGAAATTACCTCTTGTAATATGAACACTAAAAACAATTAATAGTTACTATAAAAACACTGGAAAAATTGGAAAGCAACTACATTTTTAGGTAAATGATTTGTCATTTGCAGTTTTCAATAGTTTCAGTAGTTAAAACTTTGTTTCTATACATAACATTTTGAACATATAAATCAATGTCTCAGAGCAAGGCGTCAATTGTCGCTGCATGTCTGGGATTAGAAATTTGGCATAGGGAAACTGTAGCATTTGCCTCGAGGCATCACTTGATTGAATAATTTTGATGGAGAACAATTGAAAGACTAGAGGTAAGACAAAGTCAATTAGAAGGGGCTAGATGGATGACTGTGAGTCCTTCTACAATTCATAGACTTTAGCAACAAATTCTAACCCAGGATTCTGCATCCAGGAGGTTCAGCCAAGGATGGCAATAGTGCTACCATAAGTGATGATGACCAATATTTGACATTCTGTCCACAAACGAATAGAACTGCAACTTTAGCTGAATATCATGCCATATGCTGGAACATTTGCCATTAGCACATCAACATATCCACTGGATGCATGATGAAGGGAGTGCTATTCTCCTTATAGACAAGTCCAGCTTTGGCCTCAAAAGTAATAGTATTCACATTTTTAATTTGGTGAGAAAGTGAAACTTGTTTTTATCCATCAAACATCCATGAAAGAGATGCATATGGATCAGCCATTACTTGTGTTTGGGGCAGTATCTCTTTGGGAGGATGCACAGACTTCCATATCTTTTCTTCTGGAAATGTAAATTCTCACACTTATAGAGATGACATCTTGGATGCTTATGTGTGCCCTTAAGCCAGGGCAATAGGTGATTTTTTATGTGATATAGAATGATTATTCAAGATCATACAGGACATGCAAAATGGATGCTTATTTTGAACAGAAAACAAATCAGTGCATGCTGTATCTAGTTCAATCAGCGAACCTTAACCCAATCGAGTACATTTAGGGCGCTCTATGATGTATAGTTTCTCTCAACCCTTTTCCTAGGACACTAGCCACACTTTTAACTGCTTTGCAAGAGCAATGGATCACATTTCCAGCATAATCAATAGACCACATAATTGAAAACATCACACATTGCTGCATGTAACGTACTACTTCTTGGAGGCATCATATTACATATTAAAGGCACTACTCCGATAACAAACTTACATCTCACATGTGTTCATTGTAAACATGAGCTAATTTTTATAATACCATAATTGTTTGGTGATTCCTATGTAATATATGTAAATATTATGTTGCATAATGTGTATAAGTTTCATCAAATTCCACAGAATGGTATTTAAAATAAATAAAATGTGAGATTGATCATGGATTAAATAATAATAAGCATATTACATTTGCAAAACACTGATGAAAGTTTTTCATTCTGTTATGAAATTTATATATGAAAATATTAAATCATTGTAAACAGATAAAGATAGTTTAACACAGCTTGAGAAGATGGAAGACTTACGAAGATTTGAAATCAATGATTAATTAATTTGATAGCTCTGACCGTAAACGAAACAATAAGTTATAAAGAAAATAATACACAAGTAGGGCATTAGATAAAGTTAAAGATAAAAATAATGGAAGAATTTTTAGATTTAAGTTTAAAATATATACTTAAAAAACTTAAAATTTATGATAACCAGTATTAATCATACATAATATTTACCTGATCAAATTCTTTCTTATTTTGTTCATAATTCAAACCCTGGAAAAAGCATGAAAAAATATAAGCACGCAAATATATTTAAAAGAATATATTTATGATATAACAGCACAAGTTACGAAATTGAAAATATTGGATTTTCAATTTATAGGAGAAAAAGAAATCCATTGTTTTTGTGTGAACTTAAGGCTTACATGCTTTTAATTAGCTTTATGCAAATGATTTCCAATTGTTTTGTGGATGATCTTTAGCTTTTGAACGGCTGACATGGCGATCAACTTCGGATATTTTTACGATTTTATTGATCTTTCCCATGATAGGCCTACCAGTGCGAGGTGCATCATTAACATCAAATATACCTTAATGGAATTGATGAAACCAGAATAATGCATAATTGACTGTTACAGTATCAGCACCATAAACACCACTCACGATTTTCACCTACCTAACTTATGGTTTCGCCTTTACGAAGAAAAACTGTAAATGTAATGCACTTTATATTAGTTGACTTCCATTTTTAACACCCTGTATTTTATAACTGAATGGATGAAATAAAAGCAACAAAACACTCTTTTATTGCCATGATCATAAATCTGAAAATGTATAATCAATACTGAACAAGATATCAAACACTACAGTGATTGACTGAAAAATTAATAGATTTCTTTTCCCCAATCTAATACATCTATGACAGAATATAACTATTCCATTCTTATAGTCACTAATTAAATATTCACTGAAAAGAAATAGTTTTCAGTGTACAGAAAATTCTGAATGTGATGTTTAAATTCACTAGAAAATTAGATATCTGTGAAAAGTAAGAATTATGTTTAGGTTTTGATTCCATCTTTTAGTGTACTCAGGTGATAGCTGGTCAACTCTTAACACTCCGTCGGGCGCGCCTGGAATTTCCCTCCGTCGGGCGCGTTGCATCTGAGAGATGCATATAGCATTTTAGCAATACAAAAATGTTTTACATGATTTTAACAGTGTTTTTTCTTTTTCTTTTTAGTTCTAGAATCTTTCTGAAACTTTTCTTTCTTTTTTTTTATTTATTTTTATTTTTTTAATGAAATGCAAATTACAGAGTTTAGGGAATACAAAATAATACAATTACAAAACAAAAAACATACAAGTACAGAAAATAACAACAGAAAATTTTGTAAAAAAATCAAATATACATTTATTAATTCATCAGAATCATAATCTAATTGAGGCTGCTCTTCAGAGCATTTTTTACACATCATAACGGCATATTCCAAACAAAAATATTCGTTACATTTTGTGCAAGAATATTGCGTCATTCTGCTTTTCTTGATTCCGTAGCATGTAGAACACCGCTTTCTCTTATTTGGAACGTCAGAAGATTTTACTGCATATTTATGTTCTGGAGACGGTTTGTAATTTTCCAGCTTCCTCTGTAAATCTCTTGATAAATTAGTTTTTGTGAGGCGTCTTCATTTGTTAGCTGTTTCACTAATTCCCTTAAATACTCTCTTCTGTTTTTTACTAAATTTTGATTGCCTAAAAAAACCACTAGTCCATTTATTGCTGAAATATTCAGCATTGAATAAAATATGACCATTGGCCATCTTCAGGTGTTACGGGCACAATTATATGTCCCACACATTTTATCAAGAGCATCCACTCCAAACTTCGTGTCGTTATAAAAAGTAATTATTTCGGTTTTTCTTTCGTCTCCCGTTTCACAATCAATGGACTCATCCGTATGCATACTCGATGCAAGTAGAACATTTTTTTTTATTCTTTGAGATGTATGACACCAAAGTACAAGTTTCAGAAAAGCCAAAGAGACTTGAATGAACTTCTCGCCCTTTTGTTTTTACAAAGTTAGGAGGTATTTCTTTCTTATTTTTTCTTAGAGTACCTACGTATGAAAGTTTCTTCTCTTTCAATTTTTTTATTAGGTCAATCGATGTGAACCAATTATCAGCTGTAATGTTTCTCCCGCTGTTGAAAATTGGTCTTACTATCCTAAGAACGACATCTGAAGCTGCATTGCTTACATTATATGGACCTACTGGTTGTTTTCCGGCATATATTTCTAAATATGACGTATATAACACTTTTGCGTCAACCATGGCAAATATTTTTATTCCATATTTACAGGGCTTTGTCGGTATATACTGACGGAAAGGGCACTTTCCTCTAAAGCCTTCTAACTTTTCGTCAATAGTTACGTTTTGCCCCATGCAATAATTCCTTTTGCAGTTTTCGACAAATATTTCAAAAATCTCCCTTACTGGGGCTAGTTTGTCTAATTTCTTCCTTTCATCTCTTGTTTCTTTGTCATCAAATCTGCAGCATTGAAGGAAACATTTGAAGCGCTTTATGGACATTACTGTCCTAAACATTTCTACTCCCATTCCTTCTGTGGACCACAATTCTTCTAAAATTTGTCTATTACTTCGTAATAGACCTGCTAAATATAGCAGACCAATGAAAGCTTTAATTTCAATTCTATCTGTGTCTCGCGCATCTCTTTCTCGACTAAAGTTACCTCTAACTGAACAAATAAACTTATTCGTATTAATGACAATTATGTCGAGTATTTCATCCGTAAAAAATCAGTTCCATGAATCGTATATAGTTCTTAGATTTTTTGCCGGACTATTACGCCAGGTAATTAAGTTATAATATTATGTGCCCTTCGTTTAACATTTTTACGACCTATTGATTTTGCCCATCTTGTTGCTTTATCTTTACCGATAAAATTATCACCTTCAGAATCATAATCATCTTCAGTTTCTGAAACACTACAATCACTTTCAGTGTGTGAAGGAAGCCCACACTTTTCTAAAATATCTTCTTCATCCTCAGTTTCGTCTAAGTCTTCTTCATTTAATTCTTCTTCTCCATCACTAAATAAAATTTTCTGTGCGATTTCTAAATCTTGCGGATTATTCAAATCTAAGTATCGCTTCGAACTCATCGTAAGAACAACCGTAGTCGGGCGCGTGCATCTGACGAATGCAGAGTATCGAATAAACTCCAGAAAATGTAATCTTTTCTCCTTCAAACTCAAGGCCAACTGCATTCCTGAGTAGTAGGGGACCGGAAGGGCAGATACTCTGAAGGTCAAGGTCATGAATTCCTATTTTCGGTAGAAAACCAAAGATTTTATGAGTCATGCATCTGAGAGATCACGCGCGCCCGACGGAGTGTTAAAGGACATTCATACCTGCCAACTTTCGAAAAAGTGCTTCAGTAAAACTTTTTGCTAGTCAAAATTACACATCAGATATATATTTTTTTAGTTTAATAAATTAAGAATAAATTATTAATTAACTAAAGTGTAAATACCAAGAATTTAATTCAACTAAAGATTTAATTTAAATTTTATATTCAGTTGTTTTAAATTCATAGAATGTAGAAAGCATTCATAATGTAATATTATTTGTGCTTTCTGAATATTAAAAAATATACTTGCAAGGAAATAATTTTCATTCCACAATGAAACTAAATTACAATCTGTTTTCAATCATTTTATCATAAAAATAAGTTATCTAGACAGGATTATTTACATATTCACAATAACTTTTAAAGTAATAATTAGAAACAAATCAACAATTAATAAAATTAAAATTCTGAGTTAAATAATTTAAAAATCTATAAAATTTTCTTGATTAAAGAAATTTCTTTAATATTTTATACATTTGAAGAGTTCATCGGCGTAACAGTCGTTTTTTTTTTATTTTTTTTTTTTCCTAACAAACTCTTACTCATAACAAAATCCATCACCTAAAGATTTCACAATAAGAACATTTTCTAACTTATTATCAGATAGTGAGATTCTAAATTCATTTTTATTCTTTTTTACTAAATTAAAAATACTTTCATACTCTTTAAATTAAAATCTATAAGGAAAGCAAATAAAAATGGTGTCAAATGTGTTAATGTGAAGTGACAAACAAAGCACGCGCGGTATAAAAAAATTGTATAAAATACGCAATTCGTATATAATCCATTTCTTTCATTTAAATATTAATGAAGCAAATATATATTAATTTATAAATTAAGCAAATATATAATAATTATATATGTGTAACATCGTTTTAAAAGATATTAGAAGCTAAATATCGATAAGTTTTACAAGAATCTTCTCGAAATTATCGTTCTTGATCGATCTCGTGCTTTCATCTCAAGTTTATCGCACTTTGCCATGAAGTGGATCTAGATTGATATTTTTCATAATAAATGCTTTTTTTCCCTATACAATTTATTAAATTTTTAATCCTACTGTGCATCTTTTTTGTTTTATGTGACACCCATATTATCAGCAATACATGTTTTAGGCTATTCGCAGGAAAAAATTTAGGATTATACGCCGCTGCGGATTATGCGACGCTTTTTTCCCGATCACTCGAAAGAACGGCCATGCGGATAATACGCCGCTGCGGATTATATACAGGAAAATATGGTAAATAAAATATATGTAATAAAGAAGATATATAAAAACAGTATACAGGGTGATCCAAAAGTCAGGACGAACTTTAAAAATGAATAATTCGAAAACGAATCACGATACAAAGATGCGGTTTGCACCAAACGGATGGAAAAGAAACCGGGTTTTGTGTGGCAATGAAAAAAGAAATGGTTCTGTTGGCGACCAACAGATGGCGCTGTTGGATTTCTAATGTAGGATTATGCAAAGCAACAAACGATATAAAAAGAAGCAACTGCAGCAGGTAATGGTAGTCGAAGCTGATATGCATCGAAATGCTGTCCATAGTTGAGAAAGCCCCCTTAGTTAAACTGTTTTATAAGAATTCGGAAAGTGCCATTGCGGCATTTCGAGCATATCGCTACATGAAGGGTATTGCGAGACAGCAAAGGACCAATAACGTCTTCTGCATTGAACAAAATTGTGAAAAAAATTGAAGCTAAAGGTTCTTTGGCGTAACGTCAAAGAAGTGGACGTCCCTCAAGTCCAGCTGCTGTTGCCATGACAGTGGAGCAGACGGTGCAAGGCATGTCGGCAATTGCTGCACATGGGGAGTGCAGTGTTCGAGAAGTTTCGAGGCAGACAGGAGTGTCGTATAAAAGTGTCAGGAGAGCGCTGCGAGTAACTTTGCAACGGTATTCCTACAAGTTGCAACATAACCAAGAACTGAAACCTCCTGACATCGACTCTCGCCGACATTTTGCGAATTTGGTCTTCAATAAGACGGAAAAGCAGCACGACTGGCTTCACACTGTGCTTTGGACAGATGAAGCACATTTCACACTCTCTGGCGCTGTGAACACCCACAATTGTCGAGTGTGGACCACAGAAAATCCACATGCATTTGTTGAGGTACCCTTGCAACAGCCTAAAGTGACAGTCTGGTGTGGCTTCACTGCTGATTTCATAATTGGTCCATTTTTTTCGAGGAAGTCACACAGACAGGTTTCCAAACAGTTTCTGTCACCGGTAAGCGATATGTAACTCTGTTACAGAACAGCATTATTTATGAACTGCAAGCGGGACAGGCTCTCCAAACAGTCACCTTTATGCAAGATGGAGCACCACCTCATATTGTTCTGCCTGTGCAACGCCTGCTACGCTCAACATTTGGGGAGGATCGCATTATCAGTCGCTACTTTAATCACGCATGGCCTCCTAGATCTTTCGATCTCACACCCTGTGACTTTTGGCAGTGGGGCTTCTTGAAGTCAAAAGTGTACCGCGACCAACCGGCATCACTAGCGGAACTGAAAGATGCCATCCGCCAAAATGTGTCTGCCATAACACAGGAAATGCTACTAAATGCTGTGAATGGTGTGGTGACTCGTCTCACAGCTTTACTTCTGAATTATGGACAGCACATTGAACATTTACTGTAGTAGGTACTAATTAACTGTAATTAATCTGACTTAATTACCATTTTTTCATTTGTAAATCATCTTTTGTTGGCAAAAAAACACTATAGCGCCATCTGTTGGTCGCCAACAGAACTATTTTTTTTTCATTGCCACACAAAACCCGGTTTCTTTCCCATCCGTTTAGTGCAAACCGCATCTTTGTATCGTGATTCGTTTTCGAATTATTCATTTTTAAAGTTCCTCCTGACTTTTGGATCACCCTGTATATTATTTTGCTCACTTAACTACTAACAAAGGGTAGTGCAAACATTTAATTTCTTTAAAAACAAAACATTTTCTCAGCTGAAATGCTCAGAAAGATTACTGAGCAGATTTAATTTGTTAGCTACAGTTTGTTTAACTGAAGATGAGGATATCCTTTTTCTGAGGAGGCAGAATTAAAATCCACACATATGCAAAGAAACATTGAATAAATTCTTTCTTAGAATACCTCACATAGTTTGGTAATAAAGTATTGCTGCTCTAAAAATCTGACCTTGAATTAGAACCCTTAATTTTCTATTATTTACCCTAAGAAGCGCAGTAAGTAAACTCTTCTTCCTGATAATTGTAAAGGTTAAAAAAAAATAAACGGGTGAACAGAGACTTAGCTGCTGATTGATTACATTATTTCTTGATGAAAATAGTCATTGAATGTTTTAAATTCAACGAAATTCCTTATTTATTTAATTATTTCCGTCACAAAAAATTCATAAGAAAAATTGTACAAAAGTATCTTGTGAAAAAAAAAATTCTTTGATTATGAAAATAGCATTTCATTCCAATGATCACATTAAGTGTGATAAGAGGCAATGGGTAGAAAAAAGTTGAAAAATCTAGGCCTACATAGAAATTTACAAAATATTTTCAGAAATTTCAATAAATTTGTGAAAATACTGAAAATGCTTTTTTAGTGATAGTAGTTGTAGTTATGTAAAAACTAAACAGGTTTTTAAAAACAATTTTAAAATTTTTGTGAACTGAAATATTTTTTATTTTCTACTTCACAAGAAAAAGAAAAAAAATCCCTAATGTAAACATAAGAGTTTTCTTTAAATTTCCCTTCAACTCAATTTAGCAACTGTTAAATGACATATTTAAGATAGATATATTTAAGAAATACAAAAAAATAACAAGTTCAAAATTGGAGAATAAATAATCTACAATGTAGAAAAATAAAAGTATAAATAAAAAAATTCTGAGCTATCCATCTCACTGATATGGAAGTGTTACATATCTGGTTATTTACACCTTAAAATGGTCCAAATATGATTGATATAATCTTTTTTAAAATAATGTTTAGAATGACTAGAAAGATTTTTATAACTGGAAACAAATTAATGCAATTTTACTAAATAATATAAATTTTAAAAAATCAACGAAAATTAAAATTTTTAAACTTATGGTAAAATTTATAAAAATATACGATAGTTTAGTTTTTTATTAAACTTTTTTTCAGTTACTATAAGAAATTATGTAATGAATTATGCATATAAACTTTGCATCATGGAACGCAGCACATGTTATTTATGTAAAATTATACTAATATGTAAGACTTGCATAGACAGTGATTTATATTCACATATTGAAAGAGCTAAAACTGGAAACATTTTCAAGACATCACTATGCCAGGTTTGTTATCTGATATGTTTTTCAATATTTAAAGATTCCACCATCCAATCTTTTCCGAAGACTGCAATTTCGAAATATAATAGGCAGTTTCATACATTGTAATTTGATATATGCCAAAATATCCAGTGGTATATAACACTATATGAGAAAATACTGATCAAAGTGAAACCAAATACAAGTTTAATCAAATATGGCAAAAAAATAAGTATACACCAGCCCTTGTTCTAAAAACATAATATCATTTAAATTCTTAAATTACCACATTTTACAACAAATACTTTGACAATATGCAGGTAGAATATTAAATTTTGATAACTATTGCATTACTTCACATGCATTTTAAGTCCAGAATATACTCCCTACATAGTAATACAGATTTTTATAATAAATCAGGTATTTTTAGTTACTACAAACAAAATGAAACAAGTATCTAATGCATTACTCAATAATTATTTTCCAGCAGATTAAAAATAATTACCTGATATATTTCTAGAGCAGAATTCATCAAATCTTCAATATCCAGACGATGAAAGAAGCTTGCATCAATAAAAAAAATTATTTTCACCTAGAAAAAACAATTAGTAGCTGAAATCGAAAATCAATTATAGAGATAATAACGATGAGTTATTATTGATGTAGAAAAGCATGTTATAAATAAAATCCTTGATAGGTCTTATAATGTTCCTTTGACAAACGATCAAAGTCATACGAATTTATACAATAATCTTATAACTAGGCTTTATGTAAAAATATTTAGAAGGTAATCAATTGGCTTATATTTTACAGAAGATAATATTTCTTTCTATTATTAAGAATTTTAATTTAAGATATTAAAATTCTTAATTAAGTTGTCATTGTAAGGATACTTAGAAACTTTGCCAATCCTTTCAAGATTAGTAATTAAGATTTTATAAATATTAGAGTAGTTTTAGGTGACTCACAAAAACTAACTCAAATATGCATGCAAAGATGGCATCATAAAATACAATTTATAATAAACCTATTACAATTTTCTATTTTGAAAATTGAAGAAACATGAATTGCATGTGAACACATCAACTTTATTTCACACGATTTATTCTAAAGAAATCTAATTTACTTAAAAGAAAAAGTAGATGTATCATCACATGTTTTATTTAAAGGAAATGTAATTTACTTGAAGAAATATACAGTTTCATTCTGATTGAACATTTTTTACTTAAAAACCCTTGACTCAACCATGTTGTGGTAAAAAATATAGTTATGAAAGCTAAAGAACTAAACAATACACTTTAATATTCAAGAAAATTAAATTTTAAAACCAGTTAATATTTACTTTTAAATTACACTAGCCAGCTTAAAAAAATATTAAGACTTTATAACTTCAACATTAACAATTTTTTTTTTTTGTCTTTTACACATTTTTAACATAAAAACTATTTAAAAGAAACACTCTTAAGGTATTCAAATAGTTACGCATGTATAGAATGCAAAATTCGGATAATTAATGTAAAGTTTTAGAATACATAGATTCTCACTTCAATCCATCTTCACAAAGTACGTACAAATGATGCCATATAGAAAAGGGAAACATTTTAAAGTGAGTTAGTCTTATAGAAGTTTAATTTATTTGTCAACTGAATATGTTAGACATTTCATACTTTGTGAAAAACTGGAATACCTGTCACCATGTATTAATAATTATCATGAATTTACTCATGAATAAGTTTACTGTTTCTTTCTAAAATAATATTAATCTATTACTCTACTTTTATTTTTACTAGAGTTTATGAAAATTAGTTTGGATTTTCCTTAACAAGATCAAGTTAGATATCCCTTGCATAAGATCGGTCAGTTTCAAACTTTTAGGTTATTTTTCAAGAAGTCAGCTTCCAAGGATCAAATAGCATCTACTTTTGGGTGAATGGATTCACAAACCTCATTGCTTTTTCCAGTAAATATGTTAATGCTCCCACCTATAAAGATGAAGCCATGGATGCTTATGTGCGTACTTAGGCTGGGGCACTAACGGCCGTATTCACCAAACAAGGGTTAACTTGAGTGTAGCCTAACTTGGATATAACTCAACTCTAACATAAGTCGCCGATTTTTATTATCGAATCGGGGAAATCCCCGTGTAAAACAGCTTTGGAGTTAACTGAACATGACATGTAAGACGGCTTCTGATTGGCTAGCAAAAAATGTAAACAAAGCTTCGTAGTGAGCGGGAAAGTATATTGTCAAAATGGACAAAAGATTAAATTTTACACCGTTAGAAATTGCGACACTAATGACTAAAAAGTTTCAAAATCATTTTACCTACTTTCATATACACATCTGGCTCTTCTTTCCATTAATTCAAGATTTTGCAAATCTTGCACTTCAATGTCAACAAACATATAGCTTAACTCCGCCATTATTTGCTGACTTGGCGCTAACACTCCGAATTCGTAGGGTTATTCTAGGGATACACATAGGTGAGTTAATCGCTGTTTTTGTAGTGGTGAATAATGTTTCATGACTTAACTCGCTCTTTACCCTGAAACCCCGTTTAACTCTGGTTGGTGAATACGGCCGTAAGTGATGCTTTTGTGCTACAGTATGATAACACGAAGCCACACAGGGATTGCATTGTGGATGCTTATCTTGAGTAGAAAACAATAGAGTGCATACTGTGACCAGTTGATACCCAGATCTTAACCCATCCAAAATGTTTGACGCTCTAGAACGACGTGTAGCTGCTCTGAATCACCATCCTTGGACAGTAGTTACAATTTCATCTACTTTGGAAGAGCAATGGATGGCATTTCCTACATAATTAATAGACCACATAATTGAGAATATTACACATTGTACATCCTCGGGGGCATCGTAACCCATATTAAAGGCTCTTTTCCAATAACAAACATACATCTTACATTTGTTCATTGTATACATATGCTAATTTTTATAACAGCATAATTGTCTAGTGATTTCTTTTTATGCTATTTTCTATCTTCTTATGTGTTATATAATGCCTATAAGTTTCATTAAATTTCTACATAAATTTTTGCGTTAGCTTCACTTTTGTGATTTTTTAAAATTTATAACTAGTATACAATATTGTTGATAAAAATGACCAATAATGAAGATTATCCAGTGATTTGGACAACAGGAAGCCTAGGAATTAGTGGAGATAAAATAAACATATTTGTTTCAAAATCTCATTAATCACATTTTCAAGGTTTAAATTATTATTAATAAATCTATTGATCGTTCAAGGTAGCATTTATTTTTTTGTGGAAGAACATTTATTAAATTGTGTTTGGATAATCTAACATTTTGTAAACGACAAAATTTAAGGTTAACTAACATTTGTAATCTTTCACTATTATGGATTGTGTTACATACATTAAACAAATAAAATTTCAAATCCACAATTGCCTGACAGGAATGGTAGTTAAAATAAATAAAATGTGAGATTGATCATAGGTTTAAATAATAATAATAATATAGTTTTAAATATATATATAAAGCATATTATATTTACAAAACACTGATGGAAGTTATTTATTATATTATGTAATGAAATTTATATATGAAAATATTAAGTCACTGTAAAGAGATAGAGAAAGTTTTACATGACTTGAGAAGATGGAAGACTTACCAAGATTTGAAATCAATGATTAATTAATTTGATTGCTCTGACCATACAATATGCAATAAAGAATAAAGAAAATAATGAAAAATACAAAATAATCCTCAAGTAAGGAATTAGGGAAAGTTAAAAAAAAAAATAATGGAAGAATTTTTAAATTTAAGTTGAAAATATATGCTTAAAAAACTGAAAAGAATTGAAATGAAAATGAATTTTAAAAAAGAGGTTTTTTGAATGGATGTATTTTACTGATTATAGTATTATTTAGTTAATAAAAATAAATGCTGCAGAAGTACGAATTTAATTGTATAAAATATGTTTTGCACTCAGTTCAAGTCTACAAAACAGCACCATCATATAGAAAGATAAGAATTTTTCAAGACAGTATCTTATGATAGACAATCTCCTGGGTTCATTTCACTACATTTTAAGACAAATTAACTGGCAGAAATTTTTTCACAAGCAGGATTAAATATTGTACTTAAAACATCAGAAAATATACAATCAGTGATTTAATTCTAGCATTTTATTTTAATAGTATATCCATTGTCGAAAAAATAATTATTCTAGTTATTACTGCCCTCTAATGTGCAAAAGAGAGATAAAATAATATTTAAAATTCAAAATATTTTAGAGTCATTTTAAATTTTATTCACATGTTTTATAATAATGTTACTTTTGTGTGATTTGTTTTCCTGTAGGAACAATAACTCATTTTGACCAAAAAATTAGAAAATTCAATAAATTGCATACATTTGATAAAATTTAGATTTTAACTTTTCTCTTATAATGCAAAGTTCCAAACAGAAAAGTAATGCAAAAATATGCATTTGTTAACATGTGTATTTATACACAACTAATATTTTTCCACATGCTTCCATTGGTAAACACTTAAACATCATAAAACACTTTTTTTTAAAAACAAAATAATATTATTTAAGCTTCTCACAAAATAGTGTAAGTATTAAATATATCGTTAAAAATACAATTATAAATTAAAAAATGAAAATCATGCAAAGAAACTGAAACGAAAAAAATAATCCAAATGCAATATATAACGTACCAGAATAACTTCAGAATTTTATGTTATGATAATCGCAGTGTATGTTTCATAAAATTGAATGTGCTTTTAAGTTTTAAAATAAAATTCAAATAAATATTCTTATATGAATATATATTTTTACACGTAGTCTCTTTTACAGGGAAATAGTTAAAAATTGAAACAATTTAAAATGATATTGACAGTATTAATGTAATTGAAACAAGGCGTATTCTAGTTTTTAAAGTGATTTTAAATATCAAATAACTGCAGTATAAATTGCATAAAAAATTACGTATAAAACTACAATCTCAGAGAAAATTTTTTAAAATTACAACTTCATGTCAATGATGCTTGAAAAAATTAAACCAAAGTGAAAAGTTTTGCTATGTACGCAATAAAAAACACAATGTTATTTGAAATTGCATTCTCTAATTTTAAATTAGTCTCAGATGCAAACAGGCCGGATTTCAAATGGTTTAATCATAAACAAAGGACATAAAAATTTAAACTGTAGTCGCTTGCAATTTTTTTTTAACAAATAATATATTTAAATAAAGTTATAAGAGAAAAACTTACAACATTTTCTGCGAATTGCAAAAACACATCTTCATTACTAAAGGTTGATTCCTATTAAAGAAATATTTCACAATATACAAAAATTACAGTATATTATGTATCTTTATAACAAATGAAAGTTTTATAAATACACTTTTTACAGATACAAAGATAGAACCAATAAAAATTAAATGTAGGTGTATAAGAATTTAACACTTTCCAGTTTGGGATGATTTTCATGAATAAATGCTTTTTTAACTTTAATCGAAATCTAAATAGTGTTGTTATTATAATACTACATACATGATAAAAAAAAAATGAATCATTAAAGAAATATGTATTTCAAAGGCTGAAAAAAAAAAAACAACTTTCACATTTATATAGCTAAGCAATAATTAACAATTGTTTTAAAAATTAAGCAAACACATGCCATTTAGGTTATACTGGGTAATATACACATGGCAAAGCTGATTACTTTAGTTAAGTAGGTGATACTAAAATGACTATACAACTATTATGTAACAAAGAGGCAAAGAAATTTCATAAAGAAATTGTAATTTTGAATACCTGGATTTAATTACTTATTTATTTTGATTCACATGTCAATAGACAAGTGTTTTCTAAACAATTAATAAACAGTCTTACGATTTTATATCATTAAAACAATGAAACATCATTAAATTCTTGCATTTTTATATTTTAATTTTAAATGTGTACTTTTTATTTTTTCCAAATTCTTTTATTATAATTAAAATTAATATTGTTCCTATTTCAGTTTACATTTACTTTACATCTATAATATTAATAAATCCAAAAGTTAAGTGTTATTTCCAAAGTTTTAAATCAAATGAATTTTGTTTCTATGAAGAATTCTTATCAGAAAACTTCAAATGTTAAAATCGATTAAGTCAACTGTCCAATATACACTCAAAAACATTGAAAATAGCATACCAAGAAAGAAGGAACATGAGCGAAACTTTACAAATAAGTAAAATGAGATCCAATATGTAAATGATCTAAGTTTGAAGAAAATTCCCATAACTACACAGATGCAGTGTTGCTGCAATCAAGAAGTGGGCCCTTTATAAACCCATGCAAAGTGTAAGGTTTAGAGACGTAGCATTCATATACCGACGATAAGAGGGCTTTAGTAAGTGAAGAATGCAAGGGAGAACGTGTGATAAGACATTTCGCACAATTAAGACAGTTTGAGAAGAGCTTCCTTGCCGGCTTAAAAACTGTGAGCTGGATAATGCGATGTATTGCTAGCCAGGCCAATTGTTCGGAGTATGCCGTTGGAATGAGTTGGGAGCATTAGACACAAGATGGTATCTACATGGGGCATATCAGGTCTGAGGCGACGAGGAAGCTAGAAGAAGGAAGAATCATGCGGCAAGCAATTGTGGATCTCGTAATGAGTTGTTTAATGATATGCGCACATGCAACGGTGCCATTTGTTCCACAAACCATTTCCAAGACACCTTGCGGAAGCGAATCTGCAATCCAAGCACTAATTTTGTTTATTGCCTTCAACATTATAACATCGGCAACTTCGTCTACAGTGGTGCCAATTCCGAGCACCAAACCCAATGCCAGCGATTGACAAAATGTGATGTTTAGAGATGAATTCCGGTTTGGGGGCCGATTACATGAATCTACCCACACTATCTCAGGACAGATTGCCTGCACAGGGGGTAATGGTTTGGCTGCAGTAGCATATGGTAGACAGTTCACTCTAGTAGGTGTACATGGAACATTAATGGAACGGTGATATGTTGATGATATTTTTTGACCCCAAGTGGGATTTTTCCTAACGGTCTTACACCAGCAATTTTCCAGTATTCATCTGCATACATTGAATTACTCAAGATTTCCTATATCATGTTCAGTTTCTTCCTGGGCCAGACACTCATAAGATTTGTCCCCAATAAAGCATGTTTGGGAGAAGTGAAAACGGCAGACGCTGTCATGTCACACTGTACATGATTTGGAAGTGGCAGTTTAAGATTTTTGAGCACATGTGTCTTAAGAGATCAGACCTCTAATCAACTCAACGGTGAACTATGTGGTACCATGTATTGCAGCTAAAGGCGTCTTTGAGTTTCTGATGTGCTTTTGAGATTACACTGTATTTGTCTAATTTTAAATGCAGTATCTGTTTGATTGTCTTGATTTTGGAATCAAGTGAATCTAACACCAATGTCATTACGTGAATTAAATTTCATTTGAATTCCGGTCTTGAAGCATTATTTTTAATGTTCTTGGGTGTATAACAAACAACATATACAATACAAAAGCAAATTATACAATTATTACAAATCTGACATAAAATGTGGTAAATTTATTTTATAAATAATATTAAAACCAAAATCTGCAAACTCACAAAATACATTCAATAACTATTTATTTATATAAAATAAACAGTGCAAATTTGTAAAATACATTTGTGAGAAAAAATTAGAAGCAAGATAGTTTTTTTTAAATAGAATGTCCATCAAAAATGTTTCAAATTGACACAAATAATGTGTTGATGTACAACATTTTTGACTAATCAAGACATATGAACATAGGAAACCTAAACAAAATTTTCCAAAAAGAAAATTCATAGGATTAAAAAAAAAGTATATTGAAACAATACTTTCAGAACAACTGAGTAGAGGGCAGAAACTTACATGTGACAACAGACTGACAAAGAAAATCCAAACTTTAAAGGATATACCACACCCAACCACTTAGTAAGAATTATACTATATGCACTTATTGAGTACAAAAACGCTGTTCATGAGTTATTGAAGAATAGCTAATCATTCTTATGGTAATAATAATTTTAGCTCTGCAGTAGTTGCCAAAATAAGTTGACATGTTACTAAGCATTTTTGAAAGTTAAATTTAGATCCAGGGACCGATTGATGCATTGAAAACCTTCACTTTACAATGATATGTGATACCATTGTACAGTAAAAAGCTACTTTGATAAACTACTTGGATATGATGTATGAGATGTGAGAGTTTCGGAACTACAGTGTGAACCAATAGCTCAATCACTTGGGAAAATGTGCAGAACAGTACAAGCAACAAGCATATTTGTTCCTCAATCGATATTTTTTGTACACTATGACAGATTAAACCAGGACTATTATTCTGAATCACTACAAACATCGAAATCAAAGGTGGGATTCAAACCCACAAATTAGTATTAAACACGATACCAACTTAACTGATAAATGCAAACATCCAAAAATGCCAATTACTACCAATTCAATTGCATGAATTTTATAAATATCTTTACAAAGTCAATTAAATCATGAAATTATATTGTTGATAGGTTAATATGTATTTTTTACTACTGTAAAATTATGAATATTTATAAACTAAACAGAATTCTTCTTTATAGGTACATTTACTGACAAAACAAACCGAAGCTGCTAGTTTTAGTTCTGAGTTTTATATTACATTTATTGTAAATTGAAAAAACTTATTTTTTGTAATTTGAATAATTTTGCTCTTTATTAAATAAATTTTATATTCCTAAAATTTTTGTCTCATATCTCGTAATATGAATTTCATTAACAAGCACTTTTTATTTCTTTAGCATTTCTTTAAAGAATATTTTTATTATTTTTTCCTTTTCAGAGGTATGAAAGTGCCTCTCATTATTGTATAAAACATTTGTGTTAATTGACTAAAAAGAAATACAAATAAATTTTTTTAACTAAAAGTTGTTTCTTTTCATTTACGCAATGCAAAAACTGTGCATTTCAAGTAAGTGAGGATATTTAGAATATAAAAATGAATAACTTAAGAGAAACTTTTATGTGTGTATATACTGCTATTAAATTAAACTAGCATGTAATATTACATACATTTTAGTAGAATTTTTTAAATATATATGCATATTTAAATAAACATTATAAATTTTTATTCTTTAAAATTAAAAATTTTTTTTCATGTACATATATTTCAGAATAATTTACATAATAAATAATTTGCATTAAAAAAGTTATTAAAATTATGATGTTTGAGTTATCATTGTATTTATCGAAATTCCCACTAATTATTAATAAAATTGTTTTACTTCTGCCATGTTGAAATTATTATTTAATGAAAAAATAATTAAGTAATTTAATATTAAATCATTATTTTCAATAAGAAAATATTATTTAAAAGACACCAACTTAGTCAAATAAATATAATAAATTTATTATATATCAAATAATTATGTTAAGGAAACTTATTTCTTAAGTACAAAAAAAAATTTTTTTTTAAATATGCACTTAAATTCTATTAAAAACAGATGTCATATTTGTATTGATTGTTAATTAAAACATTTAAAGCTAACAGCTTTCTCACATAAATATTAAAATTTTGAATGAAAGAATCTTTATTTCAATTAAACAGGAATATAATGAAAAATATTTGAAACCACTATTTAATAAATATATAATAAAAATGTTTTGTTTGCAATTGTTAATAATATGCTTTAAAATGTTTTTTAGAGAATTTTTTTATGTTAAGCAATATTTAACAGTCTTAGACGAAATATTAAATGCAACATGTGTAAACAGCGTAAGTGATATTGGAATTTAAACAAAAATAAACAAATATTTCAAAAAAAAAAAAAAAAAAAAAAAAAAAAATTAAAATAAAAAAAAATTCTATTAAGGGGAAGGTTGTTGGTTATTTACTGGTTGCAGATGCTGGGCCACTTATGAAATGGGATCGGTAAAATAACGGGCAAACGATTACATCGGCTTTGCCGATACCGTTCCAATACCGCACCATACATTTGGCCCACTTTTGAACATGTTTTGATGGCTAGTGGAACCGTTTGTGGGTATCGCTTTGATACTACTCTTATCGACAAGCCAATTTCAGCCCTTAACGTAACTGACAATTGTGTGTTTGCTGAGTACTTTATATATGCAAAATAAGAATTGTGACACTTTACAATAAAAACTATAAATAAAATGTTTTATAAAAGCTAAAGATATAGAATAATACTAAGCACAAGTGGACTTTTCTAAGATTAATATGTAATTTTCCAATTTATAATTTTTGCCGAATATAGAGCAAGTATATTAATTGGGGTTTTGAATTATGATAAATGCAAGAAAGAAAATATCTATGATTTAAAGAAAATTGTTGTTTTAAACATTATTACAAATGAATTACACTACAAATTACCTGTGCACACGGCTCTTCATCAAATACATTAGTGGTTTCCTATAAAAAAAAATTAAATGACATGAAAAAAATTTCAATCAAACAAAAGATATATATATATGTATAGATAATAATAAGAGTTTTTAGACATACTTCTCAATACATAAATAAAAACTATAATGAATAAGTATAATTTAATTACAAATATATAATGTAAAATTTACTTAGAAATAACTAAAAATATAAATTTCATTCATTGCAAAAATATTTTTTAAAAATATAAAGAAATACAGAGGATTAAAAATTAATTAAAATGAATATTACTGTAATACTTATTTTCTTAAGAACTTTATGTCAATTAATAATCAATTTGTAATGGAAATATATAGCTTAAATATGAGTATTTTATAATCTTATAAATTTTATGTGTAATATATATTTTTTAAATGGCTGGGGGAGGTTATTCTGGAATTTTATGAGTACTATTTTGCAGAAAAATTTTTTAAATAACAATAATAAAAACAAATGCAATGCTTTATTCTTTATTGTGAAAATTTGTCTTAAAAATTTATTATGTATGTAAGAAATGATTAAAAAAAAAGAATTGATATAATATTTTATATATGCGAAATATGAATTGTGACGCTTTACTATAA
>JAPDSC010051303.1:88709-118412 GCA_026290005.1 Latrodectus geometricus | reverse complement strand
ATATATATATATATATATATATATATATATATATATATATATGTCTTTTCATTGGTCGCTAATTAAGTTTCACTTTGAAATAGCGGTAGAATTTTCGCCATGGCATCGCGATTTTGAAAACGTGCCAAGTAGGACCTAAATCGCATTTTCACCTTTCAATATATATAGATATATATATTATCCAAATTTCCTTTGTTTTTTTTTAAACTGCCAACTTGGCAAAATTCATGCCAACGAAATGAAATAGTACTGAATATCCATTAATTTATTTTCTATTTCAAGTAATTTAATTTCTATGCTGATTATTAATTTTGTGTGAATAAATCATTTCTTTTCAATTAATCTAGTAACAAAAAATAATATCTTAATTTCAGGGCTATCATGGCCAAAGAGAATACATCGCTACTCAAGGTAACTATTCTTATCTGAATTTATCTTATTCCTTGTAATAAATTCCTTTACCTGTATTTAATTAATGCATTAATAAATAATATATTTAAAATATTTTTATAAGTTATTGTAAAGGAAATATGGAAATAATTGTCATCTACAAAATTATTTAATTAATTCTACAAAATTATTTTATCTGTCATCTACAAAATTATTTAATAATTGTAAGTAATTCACATCTTGCTCTAAATATATTTGTATTAGTATAAAATTCCTTGCCTAAATCTTCTTAAGCAATAATAGTTAATCTTAATGATTTGGGTATAAAAATTGTTTTCTTTTCTTATTTAAATGTTTTTAGTTAAAATATGCAATAATATTAAATACAATAAAAATCATTATTAATAATATTAATATTGAATAATTAATGCTATTAAATAACCGTATATATTTATAACGAATAAAACATTTTCCTCGTAAAAGATATCTCGTCAACAAATTGATTAAATAACAATCCCAAATTATTTTTTCATCAATTACATAGTTTCAAATTTTTTGAGCAAAAATCAAAAATTTTATAATTAAAATAAAGGTTTTCTAGTAATCCGTTTTCTGTTATACATTAGTATCAATACCATTCATTCAATTAGTTTATTTACCGTTATATCTGAAAATAAAAATATTTAATTAAAAAGTTTGTTACTTTTTTAGATATCACCTTACGGTATTCTAATGGAAAAAGAGTCATCTTGTTCATTCTATTTATTTTACTATATTTTGCAATGGCATTTTGCTTTTATTTTTTTAGTATTATGAGCTGGTAAATATTTATTTATCTTAAAACACTTTCTTAATTCAAAAAGAGAAAAACGTTGTTTAAACGTTTTATAAACTGCGGTTTCCGCATATCACCAGATTTCTGTGTATTGCAAAATTTTATTTTACACAATATATACCCAATTCTGCTATTTAAACGTTAGAAAATATAATAGGTAAGAATCGGGACAGTAAGATTAATATATATGAGTAAGATACCATTATCTGGTGGAAACGGCAAATGGATACAATGCATTCAGTTTTACAAATCGTAAAAAACTCATTTTAATAAACTTGAATTTTCATAATTTTAAAATATTTCTCTTATACATAATTTCTTTGTGAGAAGAAAACTCAGAAAAAATTGCGTAATAAACTTTCTTTAAAAGTTCACATGAATTATTAAATAACTTCAATCATTGTAAGTATGCAGTTATAAAATAAGTCATTTCTGTTAAGTAGTCATAGAAATGTCAAACTTCTTCCTTTTTGGACTCCGTAACTTACTAATTAGACATTAAATATACTTTTAACATTTAAAATTTCTTCACCATATAAATCGTTGGTTTAAAAGCACATTGAAATTATAGTTAAGTAAGAAAATTTTGAAATTGTGTTAGTTCTCATGCATTTAATTCGGAAAAACAAAATTGTACTTTGAAATTGTAATCTTTTATTTACACGACAGCTCATGATGAGCCAAGGCCTTCCCAAGAACTTTCTTCTATTCTGGTCTAATTTTGGCAATTGATCTTCAATTACTTTTAAGATATTAAAATCTCCCTCCACACAATCTGTAATCTATGCATCTCAGCCTGGGCATACCCCCTTTTTTTTTGGTTCATTTGCTTAACAAGGGCTTGGCGGGTCTTACTTCTATAATGTGATAAAATGTTTCAACGTGAAGTTTTTAAGCCGTTTCCCAGTTCGTCTCTGATAAATCAGTTTGGTTTCATATTCTTCAGACTTCGAAACAAAAAGATGGGGTTGACAGACCCATATCCAATCTAAATTTACCCTCAGATACTGGCCCCGCAGGGTGGCCAAGCCTGTATTCTCCCAAAAAGAAGGAACTGGTAATTTTCATACAAAATAGGCACACGCTGTCTGTAAAGGTAAGAACACACTCTAAAAATATAGATACTTAAATAGTAAAATGTAGAGCTTCAATTCTAGACAGAATTAGCGAAGAGATTTGTAAGGACTAAAGTTAATTTTAATGAATTGTAAACGTAGATATCAAAAATAATTTTTTATAACATTTATTTATATATTTTTTTTTTCCAGGACCACTTCCAAATACCATTGATGACTTCTGGAGAATGATTTGGCAAGAGAACGTTACAAAAATAATCATGTTAGCTAACATTCTCGACCACGAAAAGGTAATGCTATTTCATAGGAAATATTTAATTCTAAAACAAAAACCAGGTTTTTTCGTTATATTATATTTATTAAGCATTTTGAAACTCGAGTATTAAACTCCAGTCACAAAATGGTAGATTCACTTCATAAAATCAAACTTATGTTTAATTTTATAAATTTATGTATCAAAGTATAATTTCTTTATATATATATATATTATATACAAATAGCCTTCTTTAGGATATACTTATATGCAAAGGAACACTTATATAAAGAAATTTGAATAGTATGTGTATGTTACAGGAAATTATGCTTTAGAAGATAATTTTAGAAAAGGAAAAGTTAATTCATTTTTAAAGAAAAAAAATCTTCCAAATTTATTTAAAATAGATTTTTCAATTTTCTAATTAATATAAATTTTTGTATCAAAATTGAGTCAATGATTCATCAAAACGAATTTATCATTTTTATTTCGATTTCAGATTTTTCTGATATTAAAAAAAAATGCGCCTTTCGATTTTATGATCGGTTTATAATTTATAGCCCAGTTGTAGATGAATAAGGCTGTTGCGGCTCACAATGATCATAATATCTTCAATTTATATAGTATTCAATAACCTTGATTTAGTGTTCAAAGATTGACCATTGAATATCTGCGTGGAAGTGTACCTCACATTAACCCTTCTTTGCATGATTTTTTCTTTATTGGTGAAATAAATCAAGTTGATATAATTCATGTTCAAAATTAAAAGAAAAATGGTTAAAAAAATCTTAGTATATATTTAGGGGGTCAATATCTTATCATCATCAGCATTGGCACGACAGCCCTTTGTGGGCCTGGGCCTTCCTCAGAAGCTTTCTCCAATCTACCTTTCTCCCAGCAATTGATCTCCAATTCCGTATTTTTAGGAGGGCAGTCCTCATCCACACAGTCTTTCCATCTCTTTTTGGGCCTTCCTCTTGGTTTTTTATTAGAGGGGGTTACATTAAAAACTTTTAATGCTGTTCGTTCTGGGCTCATTCTTACTACATGCCCTGCCCATCTTATTCTGATTAGTTTCATAGACTTGATAATATCATTGTCGTTAAGGATCATGTATATTTCAAAATTGTATCTTTTTCTCCAGTTGTTGTTATCGAGAAAAGCGCCAAAGATGGTTCGCAGGACTTTCCTTTCGAAGGTCGCTAATATCTTCTCTTCATTTTTTGTTAAAGTCCATGTCTCAGAGGCATAATCAATATATTATAAGTCATTATTTTCATACAATAAAGACTAGTTCTTAGGGAAAAATAAAATGTAAGAGTAAAGTGCTGATTTAAATGTTAGATCGTGATTATAAACTATAAGGCAATATCTTTTTGCAAATGCCTTATTTTCTAAGCCTTTACTAAAACGAGTTCCTTGAATAAAATGTGTGGCTACGTGCATATATTGAATTATATTTCCATATTTCATTCTCTCCACTATAAATTTAAACTAATTATATAATTATATATAACTAGTTAAAATAACTGCTCTCTCTGTCTACGCAGAATAACATCATAATTCTTTGTTGAATAGATTCTAATAGTTTTGCTTGCACTTATCAGGTACAAGTAGCAAAATACTGGCCAGAAACTGTGGAAACATATGGTGATATCACTGTCACTAAAATATCAACGTATGAAATGCCAATAATTGAACATACCATTAGAACATTTTCTGTGAGAAAAGTAAGTTTTTGATAATTCTTTATCAAATGATATTTCTGTATATATGTATACAAAAAAATGCTGAGTTTTGCTGAGTTACAAAATGAAAGTGATTTAATTTTGAAAATATTAAATCCTTATGAAATAAAGTAGTCTGAAAGTAGCATTCTGCATTAAATACAAAAATAATTGATAGGGTTTTAGATTGGCAATTAAATTTTCACCTTTCTTAAAAATTTATGCCATTTTTTTTTTCAATTTCAACCCAGTTTTAAAACTTTGAAATTTTTTTGGTTCCATTTTACAAAAATTAGATAACAATTTGTAAAATTTACATAAATTAATTGAAAGAAATTCGTAAATCCTGAAATATTTTAATGAAATCGTAATAGGAAGCAGTATGTAAAATAGGTGGCGCTATAATATGCAAAATAATTGATAATGCCCTTACTTTACAGCAAAAGTAGTCAACGCGGCGCCCCCGATCGATTTTTAATGCGCCCTCGCTGGACTAATGTAAATGTATGATAGCAAGAGCTAATTACTTACTCTTGTCAAACGGTGATATACAGCAAGTAGTCAGTTGAGTTCAAGATTGTGCATAGACAGTTTGCTAACCTTGACCGTATCTAATAACACGCACGTATTTTTTGTTAGTGTGTGATCGTATTTCGAATAGACCACGCATTTAAAACTACCAAGTAATCCGAAATAATTATTTTCTTTCAAAACCCTTCATAGATAAATGTAAAACAAAAACAACATTTTATTTTAACGATGAATGGGAACATCTATATTGTTTCGTTGATTACAAAGGTAAGTTTGTTTGTTGTGTAATAATAATGTTGCGATTCCCAAGGAAATTAATATTGAACTACATTTTAATACCGTTCATACCAATTTTGATAGTGACTATCCAATGAACTCTGTAATTAGAAGAAAAAAAAATATTTCTTTAAAATTTTCAATAACTAACCAGCAAAGTATTTTTACTAAACCACTGCAACAACATAAAGCAGCAACGATCGCGTCACATAAAATATGGCATTTGCTAGCTAAGAATAAAAAACCATTTACAGATGGAGAATTAGTGAAAGAAACCCTGTTAGAAGCTGCTGATTCACTTTTTGAATTTAAAAATAAAAAGGGAATAGTTTCAGCTATAAAAACGTTGCAATCATCAGCACGAACTATTATTAGAAGAATTGAAGTAATTGCGGAGAATTTGATAGAATTAGCAAATGATATGGAAAATTGTATTTTCTATTCGCTACAGATGGATGAATCGACAGATGTGACAAATATATCACACAATTAGCAATTTGCGTGAAGATGGTATTTTTTGATTTTACAACAAAAGAAGAATCCCTTAAAGTTCTGTCATTAAAGGGAAGCACCAGAGAAGATATCTTTTCTACTTTTAGAAAGTATGCAACAAATGTAAAATTACATGTACACATACACAAAAGTTATCGTCAATTAAAACAGACGGAGCACCAGCGATGGCTGGTAAGAAAAAAGGATTTATTGCCTTATGTAGACAGGATTCCTTACTCCCGAAATTTATTTATCATTGCCTCATACATCAGGAAATGTTATGCGCAAAAAGAATCGGTTTTCAACACGTATTTACGATAGTAACAAAAATTATTAATTCCATAAGATCGGGAGCTATGCAACATATTGTTTAAATTCCTTTTAGAAGATGAGGACGTTCAGTTCACAGATATTCTTTTACATACTGAAGTGAGGTAAATGAGAGCAGAGGTAAAATACTTGAGCGGTTTATCAACCTTTTGCCACAAATAAAAGAATTTATTGCATCAAGAGGCGAATTTTACGAGCAATTAGGAAATAAGGATTGGCTAATCAACCTCGGATTTCTGACAGATATAACGGCAAAGTTGAATGAATTAAATTTAAAAATACAAGGGAAAAATCAGCATATCGCTGACATGATTAGTGCAGTAAATGCAAGTTAGTGTTGTTGAAATCCCATTGAAATAATCAAAACTACATTTCCCAATTATAAAAGATACTGTTGAGAGTTTAAATTTGAATAATGAAAATTTTACTGCTACATCATATTTAGAAATTATAGATAAGCTAATAGAAGAGTTTTCTTCTAGATTTGAAGATTTTGCAGCATTAGAATATGTTCCAAGATTTTTCATAAATCCTTTCAATGTTACAGAAGATGATGTCCTTTAAATAGTCTCAGTGTATTTCGAGCTTCGTAATATGGAAGACATAGAATTAGAAATAATAAACTTGCAAAGTGATATAATTTTAAAAGCGCTTAGTAATGATAAAATGTTTTGGAACTTAGTCGATTAAAATAAGTATCCTATTTTAAGGAAATGTGCGCTAAAATTTATTCATATTGTGCAACATACAATTGCGAGTCTTTGTTCTCAAATATGAAATATTTAAAATCAAAATACCAAACAAAGCTTAATGGCTCACATTTGGATAATTGTTTAAGGACCGCTAACTTAAAATATATCCCCAATTATAAGAAATTAGCTGAAAATATGGACAACCCAAGTTTCACACTCAATTATATGTATAATTATGTATGGCACCAACAAAATAAAGTTATAAAAAATCTTATTTTTAATGCCTATTTATACCTGTTGATTATCTAAAATATGCGCCCTTAATGACAAACAGGTTGCCGACCCCTGTTTTATAGAAATATAATACAGTAACAGAAGATCAATTATGGAAAATCGTTAGAGGAAAAATAGCTAAATTTATTAATTTTGAGCTCACTTGTGGAGGAAAAAGAGTTCAAGATGACATTTTCTAATTAGGCCGGGATTCGAACTCACTACCTGGTAGCCAGGTAAGGAGAACGCGGCCCTATTGTTATGTGTATTTGTTTCATTACCTTGAGATATTCCTATAGCATATTTATTAAAAATTTATTTCTAATATTGGTTTTTTTTTTTTTTTTTTTTTTTTTTTTTTAAAAAAAACAGAAAATTTACTTTATTTGTGAAAATATAATGTGAATCTCTTTATTTAACATTAAATGATATTTGAATTTTTGATATAAGAATATTTTATAATCTAGAAGATTAATAAAATATAGTTGCAATTTTTGTATTAGTGATTTACATTTTGTCTATTAACAAATAATTTTTCCTTGATGGTAAAAAAATTCAAATTTAACTATAAAAAAAAAACAAATTACTCTTAAAATACCGATAGATAAAATATTCTACACTTAGTTCTAGCAACAATTGTTGAATTCAGCCACATTTCCACTCTTTTTCCACCAAATTCATAATCTAATAACATCTTAATGTTCCTACACGAATATCTCTTGATAAAAACATTAAAATTAGCTTTAATTTTGCTTTAGGAAGGAGTAATTGAGCCTCGTATAGTTCGTCAATTTCATTTTACTGGTTGGCAAGACTTAGATGTGCCTACTAATAGATTGTCTGTTCTTGCTCTTTTAGAGCAGGTAAGGAAATACAGACCAGGTAGTAAGGCACCAATAGTCATTCACTGTAGGTAAGTGTGTCCTAAATATTTCTCTTTTGAACTGTTCCTTTCATTTTATTATTTTTTTCAACATGTCCTGCAAATTAAAATGTCAGTAGATATCGCTGTATATAAATTTATGAAAGAAGACGTCGTTGATAAAAATTTAAATTTTTAAATAAAACTTAAATGAATTAATTGAGATCATATGATTAATTCAATACTAACTCCTCTATATAAAAATAATAGCCAATAAATTAGAGCATTAAATTCTTCTGACTGATGCTTTAAAATATTCTTAATTGATTTAAAGTATTCATAAAATAAATAATGCTTAGCTGTTTTATTTTGTTTGGCTTGTTTATCTCTTTATATTCAGTAGAAATGAAAGTATTAAAATATTGACAATAAATAAATTTGAGGCAATGAAAAATAATCAATTTCTTTCACTATATTTAATTATTAAACTGATTTTCACAGTTAAATTTTCAAGATTTTAAAAAAGAAATGGATGTTCAACTTTTTGGATCAGCCACATATATTGCACAGTGAAGATTAAGGTTATAAGTTTATACGTGTCATATTTTTTACAACACAATAGCAATATTGAAAATTTAATTCCAGGTTATTAGTCAAAGGATGTCTAAATTAATTTATAATGTAAATTCCCTCCCCCCCCCCTCCATATGTAATGAGAATATTAAATTTTAGGCAGCATATATAACATTCATGGAAAATTTCATATCTTCAGAGTTCGTTAAACTCTCTCTCTCTCTCTCTTTTGATTCAAACATATTATCAGAGTAAATATAAAGAAACAATAAAAAAAATCACAGAAGTGGTGAAAACGATAATACTTCAATCAATTCAAAGGTTTAATTAGGAACATTAAGTACATTTATTTTACCTTTTTTTCACACAGCAAATAATTTAAATATATTATATAACTATTTCCAAAATTTATTTTTATATTAACTTATTTCTTTAAATTAAGAATATTCATAGATGGAAGTTATGTCTGAAGTTAACTAAAAAATAAATAAACTATTAATATAATCAAATGTACATAAAAAATACATATTATCATTTTAAACTACACTATTTGACTTTTTTCTAAATATTAGTGCTGGTGTAGGAAGAACTGGAACTGTAATTTTAACTGATTCCATGATCCAGAAAGCTAAAGAAGAAGGATCTGTAGATTTTCCCAAGAGGTTAGATCACATGAGACTTCAACGAGTTAATGTGGTGGAGAAAAAGGTAAATGTAAATAATTTTATTTTAAATAACTGGTTAATCACTCTGCATTTTTCAATAGAAGTTTAAAGACTAGTAATTTTAAAATTCTTTAAATTATTTTGAAATAATTATGAACCTGTCTTAGACCTGTGACTGCTGATATTGATGTTTTTGATAAATTAACATCTTAATGGAAATAATTGTGACCATAGATTATAGGAAGACTGCCTCTAAAGAATTAATGTAAAACAAAAATACACAGAAGTACATCTGTACTTATATGATAAATAAAAATCTATTTAAAAATGAACTAAAAATTGCATTTAGAAAATATAATTTTGAAACCAAAAATTACTAAATTATTCGAATTATTTCAAGAACTTAATCTAAATTGAAATTCAATATTCAGTAAAAAATATTTATTCACAAAAATATGAGAAATAAAAAGCAAAATTATTTGAATTAATATATGTATGTCATCAATACGAAAACTGTTTCATAGTTATACTTACCTATCAATATATATGCATTTCTGTATAAAGAATTTTTTGTAATATGTAATCAATATTACTCCTACATCTAGCAAATTAAACATTCATTTCTGAATTCTAAAACTTCTCTTTAAATTACTGTTTTGAAATGGGAATTTTTCGAAAATGCATAAATTAAATCAGTATATATTTTTGAGTGAATATCACCAGCATGAATTTAATATCATAAATGAATTACTTAAATTATTCATTGGGCTTCTCGAATATATGAAAATGTATGCAAATTCAAAAATCAAAAATTTGAATAAGTATCTCTAAATTTGCTTTTATAAGCAAGAATAAGTAACCAATACGAAGTAGTAAAAAATGAGTCAGAATATGTACTTAAGAAAAAAAAATAGTTTCTGAACAGTAAATTTAAGAATCCATACTGCATTGAAATTTTAAAGTATGCCTTCCACAAATGCAAAGCTAAGCTGGCAGTCAAATAATTATCAAATAATTAGATATCTCTTTTGCCTTCGAATCACCAGTTCGAATCCAAATTTGAACCACAGGTTCTGGTCCAATTGACCCTCATGAGCAAGAAATGACCATTGAGTGGCAAATAAATCAATCCATTATTTCAAAATGTTAAAGTTCAATGTTGCTTAGAAACAAACTATGCCTTTCAGAGATTGCTAGAGTGATTCTGGTTACTATCAAATAAGGTTTTTGTTTCCTGCATGAAAATTTATGGGTTGAAGATCCTGATTTTCTCATGAGGAATTTGTGAGCAAACTTCACTATTTATGAAAAATACAACCAAAAACCAAAATACAACTGATATTTAAAAGCACTAACAATTTTCAGTGACTAGATTATTTAATTGTGGCCATTTTTATCATGACTCTCCTTAAACCATAATAAACCTACATCTACATGTTGAACTTATATCAAGATATTTACCATAACACAAAACCATTAAAACAATACCATTAATATTAATAAAATGAGTATTAAAATGTTTCTTCTCTTGCTTGCCATTCTATTTAAGTCTGATTTTCATATTTCATACAGTTTCTGTGAAAACTGATTTGGACTACTTTTAATGATTTAATAATTTTTGTTCTTCATAAGAAGCAGTACGTATTTGCTCACCAAGCTGTGTATGACCTCTTCTATGGTAACGGAACAGACCAATACCTGACGTATGTAGACAATGAATATAAGAAAATGGATGGTGAGCTCTCTTCTCAAACTTTGGATGACTTTCCTCAAATAGTGAATAAAATGAAGTTGCACAGCAGCGCACTTCATAAGCTCATTCAAGGTATCATTATTCAGATTAATTTTTGCAAATTTTCTTTCACACAGAAAGGAATTTTCTACTTTTGTTAAATTAGGTAATAGAACAAAATAATTAATTAATAAAACAAAAATTTTCTATTTTTTTAAATTTTAAATAGATTAAGATGATTTTTTGATTTCACATATTCATTTTGCTATAGCTAAATTTAGCTAAATTTTAAAAACTTAAGAATTACTTTTTTAATAGTAATTACAGATTTTTTTGTCGGGGAAAATGTAACAAACTAACATTAAAAAAAGAATTTTTTTCCCTATAATCAAAAATAGATTTATATAACAAGAGAGAGCAGTATATATCTTTCGATAACATAAAACAATGTGGTACATTTCGACAAAGTAGATTTCTAGAAACTATTTAATAAATATAAATTTATAATTCAAACATACAGTGGAACTAATTTTTTTTAATAAACTCAAATTTAAAAACACAGATATAAATTAAAGTCGATTACTTATAATTATTGAATCTAATTCAAAATTTAAACATCTTTTTTTTAAATTGATAAAATAAGATAAATTGACTTATCCAGACTAATTTCTATTTTAGTAAATAAATCTTTTATACAAAGCTTAATTACAAAAAATATAAAATTTAATTCTTTTGATTTTTCAATCCTTTATTTTAAATAGAAATATAAATAATGTGACTTTATTTCTATATATCATAAGCAATTAATTAAAATGAATATTTAGAAAAAAGAGAAAATTTGTTAATATATTTTCACTTATACTTTATAAAATGATTTTTATTTCAGTTCTAGAACGTTCATCCTATAAAAGAAATAATGAAGGTCCATTAGGTCTTTAAAAGTAAATAACATTTTTCAACTTCCTGAGTTATCTATATTAATAGTTCTTATTGTATTGTCTAATTAAAATAGAACTTTTTAAGAAATCTAACATTAACTATTTAAACTTTTATTAATGAAACATTTTGGACAAAACCATATTGAATTATACTGAGAATCAACAATAACATTCTTTTAATACTTAAATGCATCATTAAATGTTAGCAAATATCATTAAATATTAGATGACAATAACTAAAAATATGTTTAAATTAAGTAGTATTTTCAAGCTATAAATAAAATCTAAAGCAATGGATATATTCATCTATTAGACAAATATTTGGATTTAAAGCATTTGCATTTAATTTTCAATTATTGAAATAAATTAGAATGAAACATATCATGATTTTTAATTCCTATTTTACTACATGATACTATTTAATAAGAATGTATTATTATAAACAATTCAAGTATAATCTTAATGTCAAACAAAGGAGTAAAAATATGGTATCCAGAAGTTATGAAAGAATTTTAATTCACGTAATATTCATGTAATAGTTATAAAATCATTAAGAGCAAACAAATAAATTTTCCATTAATTTTTCTGAAAATTTCTCATATAAAAATATAGTAAAGGATAATATATTGTTTAATGTTATATTTGTACTACATATATAAATTCACACACACACATATTAGCTATTATATTTATATTATTTCAATTCTAATAGCTTTGAATTTCAAAGCTAACGATAGACATGCTTACAATTAATTCAATTTCAAAGTGTAATTTGAGGTGCATCATTTACAGTGAAGAATATTTAAGAAATCCATGTAGATAACACAACGAAATTGTTCATGAATTGGAATTTATTACTGCACATTAAAAAATATATATTAATAAAATGTTTTAAATAAGATTAAACATAAAATATATATGTAAATAAAATGTTGTGACTTGCAATATTTAAAAGTAAAAAAAATAAAAAAAAAAAAAAATCATGAAACTAATTTATTTTAATCCAACATAAAGTAAGAATAAACAACATAAAAATTTACTTTTATAGTATGTAAAAAATATTTTTGAATTAATGATACACATTTTTAAAATATTATAATTACAAATCAATATTGATATTAATATTTCTTTACATTTCTTTCAGGAGTCAAGAAAGACTATATAAAATAACTCAATTGCAATCATTTCTTCTAAAACAAAGTTTTTTATAATGGTATATATGAAATTGTTATTGTGTTTTTATATTATTTTACTGTGCATGTTTTTAAAAAAATAAATCATTTTATAATAAATATATTTACCCAATTAAATGTGGATAGAAATTAATTTATTCACTTTGTGATAATTTTTTCATGTCATTAAAAAGATACCAAAGTTTACAATTGGTAAAAAATAAATGATATTTCAGTAAATGCTGTCAAATCACAAAATTTTAAATTGAAGAGTAACTTGAAGTACAAAAGTTATATGAAAAATTAATCATTTAAAGAATATTTTGAAATAATGAAAAAATATTTTACATAATTAGAATTATATATATTTACATGTATTTCACAAATGAAATTAGGATATATATATATATATATATATATATATATATATATATATATATATATGTATATATATATATATATATATATATATATATATATATTATTTAAAAATTTACCACTTTTACCAACAAAATAAACATTTGTTCTTCATTCCAAATTCAAATTTTTCAAAAGCTTAAGAAAAATTTAATTTTTAAAAAAATATGCCAGTTAGAACAATTTTCCTGATATTTTTTCTTTAGTAAATTTGAACTAATATATTTCATTTGTGAAACTGAATTGTTTCAATATTTCAGTTTATTAAACTTTCTGCCTCAAAACCACTTTAAGCCAAATTAAAGTCTTTTTGCAAAGTAAAAAATCATTTCTGATAAAATTTCAAAGCAATTTTTTGTTTTACTTTACAAACATTTGTAAAATAAAATTCTGTACAAATTATTTTGAATTTTTTCTGACTATGAACTATTACGTTAATACAGTAAATGAATTTCAATTATTTATTAAATATTGAGCAAAATCATAAATTTTACTCGATTTCTTAAATTGCTTCTCATTTATTAAAGATGGAATATATTAACTTATTTGTAGTTAAAACTTTTCATTTACTTCAATGGGAAATCTACAAACTAGACAATGAAATTTTCCAATTGTTTAAACTTACCTTCATTTTCTTAATAAAAGAAATTTTCTTTCCTAAATTTTTTTAATAAAACATAAGAAGTCATTTTAAAAATACTTGCTTCAAATTCAATATCAAAACCATAGGACATTTTTTTTATATTATTATGATGAGAGTTTGTTAAAATTTAGCAGTAGTACAATTTCTATTTAATTTTGATAAATTGAGCAAGAGGTTGACACTAAGTTAGATATAATTGTTTCTTTTGATTTTGAATAAAAAAGAACAGTACTTGATTGTAGAAATAATGATTGGAGTAGTTCCCTTTCCATAATACATATTTATGTAAAACCATTTATTAAAAAATGTTACTCAGTCCTTATTTAAAAGTAATTTATTTCGGTCTTGTAAAATTTCAAAAGTGTAAATTTAATCTGTCTTTCTATTTTTGTAGATATTAATGGAATTTTGCAGGAACAGTAATGTTTCAATCTAATAATTTTTAAAAAATATTTTAGAAAAGGAACATTTGAGTATTGATTATTTCTTCAAATGCTAATTTTATGAGAAATTAAATAAAGTTTCCCAAATTTAAATTGTCTTATAAAAAAATACATTTTGTTTTAGCTTTCAAAACAAATCTATACACTCATCATTAAATATAAAATTCTCTATTTTTCAAAAACATACAACTTGAGAAGTAACTCTGCTATATAATTAATAACATTGTTTGGAATATCCATAAAATACTTTATCTTCATTTTAACATAAAATATAGTCATCCAAAAATAATGAGCATAAAAATAAATATTTTATTAAATAATTTTTAGTCATATTTGAATTATTCAAATATCACTTCTTATGAAACTGAATAAGAAAATGGACAAAATTTTGATTCCTTTATTGAAAATAAAGTAAACAAAATTTGCAATTATTTGATTAAAAAAAGTTAAATAATTGTGATGATAAAATTATACTTCAAATACAAAGTAACTTCGGTTTCAAACTGTAATAAGAATTTAATTCAAAAAATATTTAAATGCAACTCTCTTATGACAGTAGCTGTAAAAACTGAACATAGTAAAATCGGAATATTCACCAGTTGAGAGTCAACATTCATATGCAGTTACAGATATAAATGTGCAATAGTAAATAATTTAATATAAATAATTATAGAATAGAAACAGAATGTTAATGTATGAATAATAAGGACTTCTTTGGGATGAAAAGCATGTTCCAAATACTAAGAGATATTAAAATTTATCCTATCAATTTCATTTATAGATGTTAGAAGCACAAATTTAAAATACAAGGTTCTTTAAATTTAAAAACACATGCATTTTTTCACATCTCGAAGGTAAGTTAAAATTGAATTAAATTTTTTACTTACCAAAACTTTAATTTATTATTTCATTACACCATAGAAATATAAATTTCTTAAAAATTTCATAAATATAAGCAATTAAAAAACTTCTACAATATTTTAGCTAATTTTAGAAAAATTTTCTAATATATTTGTTGAAAACAAAATAATTTTTTAAATATTAAACATTTTTTAATACTGATTTAATGCTTTAAACATTCTTTTATTTATCTCTTTTATAAACAACTATTGCAAATCATTTAATAATAACTAATATAGAATCACAGTTTATATTCAAAATATTTATTATTAATGATTGCTAAAGAATTTTGCTCTCCATATATAATAAACAATGCTTTTAATGATGTGAAAATTTAAATTATAGAAATCACACAATGTCCTTCAAATAATTTAAAACAAACAAAAAAAAAAATAACAATATCTTTATATAAATAATTTAAAAAAAAGAATTATAAGAAAGCGATTCCTTTATATCTTTAAAATGTAATATTTTCCATAAAAAAAATATAGGTAATACAATGATTAATATTCAATCAAGATACATATTTCATAAAATTCTAAATTGCAATGATGTGAGCTAATAAAATATTTTTGTGAGTTAATAAAATATTACTAGTTTTCAGTTAATAATACTATGAGACTTGTTTAGAAAAAAATTAAACCCAGAGAAAATAATTAAATACTTCAAATAAACTCTTAAAAAATTACTCTAATAAAATAATTTCAGATTTGTATTTTTTAAATATAAAATTTGAAAATATTAATTTATTTACAAAAATTAAAACTGAAATATTATCACTATTTTTCAACATGGATACATACCATCAGGATTAACATTTTTAACTTTGCAAGTTAATTTTAACTTTTTTAAGTTCAAAAAAGTTTCAGTTCTCATTTCTTTAATTATTTGTGATTTTAAATTATTGGAAACTTCTAACTGTTCACTTATTTTAGCACTTAAGTAGTTTAAATATGAAATTTCTTGGGAATCATGTTGTTTCCTTCTCTTTCTTCTGAAGTCTATAAGATATGGTGTGTTCATTTTCAAACAAGAATATGCAAGATTGTTTTCTACCTAAAATGAATATTGTAATAAAAGTATTAAAAATTAAATTGGAAAACATTATTGGATAGTAATTATTTATTTTACAATAAATGAAAATAAATGTGCATTTTCCATTCAGACATACTTATGCAAATAAAAAAAAAAAACACTGATAATAATTTTAATTACACATATTAATAGCTCATTTTCTCAAAAAATACATAAAACTAATTAAAAAAATATTATAATTTTTATGTAAACAAATATTCAATTTAATTTTAGGTGGTAAAAAAAAATCTTAATAAGTCTTTAAAATAATATGCAAACTATTTATTAAATTTTTTCATTAATACATCTTTAATAATATTTATGAATATGATGATATTCATAAATACTTTAATAATATTGATGAGATATCTATTAAATAATATATCATAAAAAATTATTACTACTATGGAGGAAGTCATGAAAACACTCAATAAGATGTCTAGAGATTGTTATTGTGAACTCTTATACAAATAAGTTCAAAGATTATACATTGCATTGTTTAACAATGAATGATGCAATAATTATGAAATAATATCATTTCACGAATATAGAATTTCATTTAAGGATTATAGTACATTCTACAAGTATTTATAATATAGTTTTTCTATACATCAAATGTTAATAAACAGGCAGAAAAATATTAAGAAATAAGAATTAAGCAAAATTTAGTGTTGAATGCAATTGAATCATAATAACAAGTAATAATAATGAAAAGTCAATTCCATTATAAACAGAGAATCATTATAATATTATACAAAAATTTAAAAATTCATATGTAATTTTTTTTAGAAATATTTTTTTATTCTAGTTTGTTTTTTCTTCTAAAATATAGTACAAGCAACAGCATGTTGAATTATTATATCAGAAATTTAATTTTATCTATTGAAAGTTATTTTCTTTTAATTGAAAAAATCAGATTTCATAAATTTCTCAAATCATCAAATCTCAAATCATTTATAATCAATGATCATGATCATCATTTATAAATGATGCATCATTTCTTGATGCATAACAACAAGAAAGTATCCTGTGATATATAACAAAACATAAGAATACAATATTTTTGTTGTTTGTCTAAGAAATTTTTATTTAAGTTTATAAAAGCCAAATTATTTATATTGTGTAATGCAACAAACTATCAAGCAATTCCAATTTATTTTGACAACTTAAACTGATTAGTAAACACACATATTTTTACATTTTCAAATAAAAATATTTATCAAATTTTTATAATCTTTTATATAAACTTTTATACATTTCAGATTTTTTTTAAAGTTTTATATGCATCTAAGACAAAAGAGACACTTTTCATGAAAATCAATATAAAATAAATGTTAATTTTAAAAATGTATAAAAATGACTTTTTGTTAATTTATAAATAATGCCATTACACCACAAATATAATTTCTAAAATTAACATAAGATATGGAAGATGAACACATATGATATAGAGGTTTCTAAGAATAAGAAGATTTAAAAGAAAAATAAGAAGATTTAAGATTTTATTTTACTGATTATGTTGGAAAAAAGAAATAACATACAAATAAAATGATTATTCATACTGATTATATTTCTCAAAATACATTTTCTATTATAATGGAAAGAATGTATCTTACTGCATCAGACTCCACCACATTGTTAGTAGACTTTGAAATTCGTTCAAAAATTGGACTAGAATTTTCTGGAAAAAAAGCAAGAGAAATTTAACTATAAAATATATTTCACTTAATTTTACTATAATAAACATCTATGTATGGCATTCTATTCAATGACACACCACTTTATTTAGAAATTTATATAATAAACTTAGTTTATTATTATTGATAGAAATGTTTTCCAGGTAAGACTAATTTTAAGTTACAGAATAATATTTTAGGAAAAATATAAATTTGCTCATAGCTATCAAAATAAATTGAAACACTATCCGACATAATTTATATATATTTATAAGTAATGCATATATAATAAATAGGTACATTTCAAACATTCAATAAATAAATTATTTTGCCTTAAATCCCTTTTATTGATTAGCTTCATTCCTGTACATAATAAAAATAAAATGTTCAAAACACATTTTCACTACACCATTTTTTCTGTATACAATTTATCTAGCTATTAATGTTATCTTTTAGCAATAACCAATTGAAGAAACTAGTAAATAAAGAAAGGTACTAAGTTATGAATAGAGAACAACATGTTTGTGATTTTTGCTACAAATAATTCCAATAAGGTTTATATCACGATTTCTTGCATGTGTTTTTCTTCTATCATTGAGGAATATATCCTTGCTTTTCACAGTTTAACCAGTAAGATAAATTATATACAGTATTAAATGTTTAACCTAGGTTTTCCTCATAGATATCATTAATTATACTGTAAGCAGGGGCAATTAAAGCAGTTGGTATTTACCATTCTAATTTCACTATTGCTGAGTTCCCCTAATCAGAAATAAATACTAGAAACATTCAGTGATTGACAGAGTATAATTCTGATGTGATTACCAGATTCTGAAAATGATTATAGTTTTCATAGTAATATATTTCACTGATAATATATTTTTTCCTCAGTGTAAGTTCTATTGTACAAAAGAAATATATGTAAGTTCTATATTACATGTAAGTTCTATTATACATGTAAGTTCTATTATACATGTAAGTTCTATTATACATAAGTTTAATACATTTCATTTCTTATATTATTTAATAAATAGAAATTAAATGTAATTCAATTGAAATTTATTAAAAAAGAAAAATTAAGTGATAACATCAAAAATAGCTTTATTAGCAGCTTCATTTTTTTTACTAGAAAAAATATTTTTATAGAAAAAAAAAATAATAATAAATAAATAAATGCATGTTTAAATTCTCCTACATATATAGATTTAAGATATGCAAAATAATATTAATAAAAAAAATATTTTTGAAGCAAATTTGGTTCAAATATTGAGTTGTCAAAGGGTTAAACCTATTCATGATCAATATGTGCAATTAAGAATATATTTTAAATGTAAGCATATATGTAGAAAGTTATCAAGAAAAACCTTACTAAACTAATCATACAGCAACCAATATATTTATAATAAACATTTGTACTCAACATAAAAACAATAAACAATATAGCAGTTAAAAATTTTAAGAGATTTATTTTAAAGAAATATTGAGAAAAAAGCATTTATTTATAGAGAATTCTATGAGGAAATTGTGAATCAATAATTATTAATGGTGATTTCATGAAAATTTTTAAACTTTATCATTCAGTAGTTTGAAGAACTTAATGATTTTTTATGGTTACATAGACAAAACTTTGAAAAGTAAAAATAATTAAAATAAAACTAGATAAAAAAAATTTTTTTGAAATTTTTTTTTTATCTAATTTTTACAAGTTTCAAACTTAAATTTTGCTACATACAAAGATACTAATAAACATACAAGTATGATACTTTAAAAAAAAAATAAATTAAGATTAAAGAAACCTGTTTTAAAGGGAACATTATCATCTACATTTCCCGCTTCTTCCTCACTGGAATTTAAAGGGCCTTCTGAGGTATCAGGAAGTTCCTGAAATTTAAATACAATACTGATAAACTTTCAATTAAAAACAGCCTTTATTAGTAGTTAAGATCTAATAATATGAAGGAAAACTTTAACCAGGAAATAAAAAATAATTTGTTTGATTTTCTGAGAAAAAGTTACTATAATTATATGAATTTACAATGTTACTTATTTTTCTTAAATAAATAAATTAATAAATACTAAAATACTACTTAAGAGTCAAAGAATTATTCTCTCAGTTCTGTAAGAACTTACTACTATGACTTCGCAAAAATCAGTTTTTATTCTTTATTTTTACTACTACAACTAATATTAAAAAACTAAATATCTAAGAAAAATATTTTTTATTTGGTAGCAAATGGAGAAGTAATACTATTACAACAACTAAAACAATTTAGATTATTTTATTTCACCACCATTTAAAACATATTATATACTATGTTTTAAATGATGGTGAAATAAAATTAAACATAATTTATTTTAAATGAATGAAATAAAAAAGTATAATGGAATCTAATTTATAAATGTTATTACTTTTTTGGTGATTAATAATTAGGCATTTTTTTTAAATTAATATTACTTACTTCAAACATATTTCCTATTTCCTTCATTAAATCCATATTCGATTCTCGCCATCGATCATACCAATATCTTACTGTTCTCTGTGAAGGATTTATTCTACCATTTACTAATTCTAAGTCTGAAAATCCTTCTTCAGATTTTAAAACAGATCGGTGATATTGACAACTTTCTGATATTCCTAATCCATTCTCAAAATATTGAATAAATCTTTCTCTAGTTGATTTACTTGAAGGTAAGAAACTAAGTGCTTCTCCAGCCCATAAATTATGAGAATGTTTATTCTTTACAATAATTACTGCACACTGTCCTACCTATAATGCAAACAAAAAGAAAATAAATATTTATGAATCAATCAATCAATCAATGACAGGATGAAATTTATTGCTAATCTAAGTGTAAAAAAATCATAAATTTTTTTAATTGATGTAAAAAAATAAATGAAATATGAAAATTTTTACTTTGATAAAAGGATCAGTATAACGGGTTTTTGAATTATTCAATTTAATTTTTATATATAATGTTGCTTCACAGCTAAAGCTTTTTGATCTCTTTGTGGTCACAGGAACTTTCATAAAAGAACTGTGATGACAAATAAACTTTTTCCTGAAAAATAAAATCTTGAATCAGTTAATTTAATTAATTTTTCTCAGAGAAGTAAATCATTCTACTTTATTATGACAAAATGAATTCTAAAACTTTTCCATGCAAAAATGAAAAATTGAATAGTTTATTTTATAAAGGTAATTCCTGTTTAAAAGATTTATTCATTATCTTAATTTAATATAAATATGTTTTAAAGTTAATATTAGGCCAACCCAAAAAGAATTGTTAAAGTTTGATATTAAGAATTTTTCAAGAAAATTGCAACAGCCCTAGGATTTTTACCAAGATGATTGATTGCTCATGACATCATAAAATTATTTTTGAAAATTCTATATTTGATAATTAAATGTATTTAAAATTAAATATTTAAAAAATTGAAGCATTTGAAAAAGATTTGAACATATGAAACATACAGTAGAACCTCACTTTATAAGAACCTCTCAAAATGAATAATTCACATAACAAGAGAAACAAATTATAATAGAATGAGTTACTTAATGAGCAATGTTTCGCGTAATGAGTGATGTAGAGAAGGGAAATCCAAGATTTCGCATCTCTTACATCAAACTCTATTCAGCACTCATCGCAGTTGCATGGTAACGAAGCTTGTCATCACATTTCCTCAAATTTGGGTTATACTGTGTATGAATATAAATTAATTCAATTAATTATTAAGAAGCTAATCAGGAAATATACTTGTAATTTTTTGTGTGAAAAATTTATTTAACCCTTGAAAAATATTCCTGAAGGAAAAACTGCAAGAAAATAGTCATAAATGAATAAAATATCCATTGAAAACATCAAATCATTGAAAAGCAAGAATAAGATGTAAGTATGTGTGGTTTAGCAAACACATAAAATTGGCATACACCTACAAGTTGCCCTATCCTTAAATACTAGGACAAGATTAGAAAGATAGATGCAGGAAAAGTAAGAGCATCTGAGAAATGGTTAGGTATTCTTGAGGATGTTGAAAAATTGCTTCTCATATGAATAAATAAAAAACAATTGCAAGGTGACACAATAAATGTGAACATTATTTGTGAGATGGCAAATATGATTTTCATTGACTTCATAAAGATGCCAGGATCATCAAGGGCTGAAGAAGTATTTAAGGGAAGCAGAAAATAATTTGAGAAGATCAAGAATTGGCACCCACAATATTGTGAGGCATAGTGAAGCAGTAAGTTGCAACATAAAAACAGCCAAAAACTTTATCCCCAATCTTAAAAAGCTTGTAGATTCTTAAGGTTACTTGCCACAACATTTATAACACCAAAAGAGAATGCATTGGCTGTTTAGAAGCCAATGAACATCTGTTTCGCGTTTCTCTTTTGTGCCAATGAACTGTACAACCTTTTAATAAAATGTAAAATCTAGAACAACAGGCTGAATGTTATGTGGGGTTCCAACAGGAAGGCTTGGTTGACACATGTCCTTTTTACTGAGTGAATCAAGGAAGTGTTTGGTATTTCTGTGAGAGAAAAAAAATTGCTTGAGATGAATCTACCATTCCAGGTTTGTTTGTTATGGATATTGCTTCTCCCTATCTTCTAGGTCTCTAAAATGACCCCCATTGAGAATTTGAATTGAATTGGAGTCCATAAAGATCCAATTTCTGTCTTCCAATATCATGCCATTATTCTAGCTTATGGACCAGCAAGTTATTTCTAGTTTTAATAAGCTCTACACTTTTCAAAAATTGTTTTTATGTGACTGAAGAAATCAATCTCAATCCAAAACAGTTTTGGAAGAACATTTCCATGTCACTGCTTGTCTTCAGATGACAGACAAGGCATTGGTAGAGGTTATCAAGAGAATCCTAACTTCTGCCAAGAAAAAAACTTGGCTGGATAGCATTGTCGAATATGACTTTGAGAAGTTTGAGCCAGTGCATGAAAAAGCTATAGTCAACAAGATTGTTTTCGGGCATTATCACAGGATTGGAGGAAAAGTCACACTGTTGCCTGCTTCAAGATGATATACAGACATTGAAAGGAGTTACCAAGAGAACTATACCTTCTGCCTAGAAGAAACTTTGGCTTTACAGCATAGTTAAATACAACTTTGAGGTGTTTAAGACAGTACCTGTGCTAACTGTAGTTAACAAAATTGTGTTTTCTGACACTATCATGGGATTAGAGATGGATAACAGTGATATCGAAGAACTTGTGGAAGAGCACAGACAAGAGATGATTACCAAAACTTGTGGAATTGCACTGTATTTCGCAGCAAAAAGTTTTGGAGGAAAGTTTTTCAAAGGAGGGGGAAATAGAAAAACAAGTATTTTGTTGAAATAAGAAAAATGCTGAAAGCATGAGAAACTGTTGCATATTAAATTGAAAAGTATCACTTTGATAAGAAATTGGCTATGCACCTTACAAATTTATTTAATTAAAATGCTTTATCACATATTCACCAAATTTTAAAATGTCACTGAACATTTTTCTAATAAAAAATAAGTTGGTGTGCATCATAATTATTTATTAGTATTATTATTTATTTATTTATTTATTTTTTGTTTTTTACAAATCCAAGTAGGTTTATTTCATGGTGGAGGAAAAATTAAATATAAATCACTCTCTTTAATATGTAATTAATTTTCTTTACGCAAACATTACACATAGCATTTTTTTGTCATGGTATGCAATGTCAAATTTTACATTAATTTATATGAAAAAAATTGCTTTGCATAATGAGTGTTTTATTTTATGAGAGTAACTCTAAACGAATTAAACTCATTAAACAAGGCTCCATAGTATAAGAAAAATGGCGCTTCTAAATTCTTAAATTCACTTGTGATTAATAGATTATTTTACACATTCAAGATTTTTAATAAGTTTTTTACATCTTTAATAGCACAATAGAGAAATGAACTACAATAATCCTTTTTGTAAAAAAAATTACAAATTTTAATTTTATATTTTTTGTAACAAAAAGTTTTGGGGAATCTTCATTCTTTAAATAATTTATCTTTTTCTAAATACAGGATATTACTATTCTATCAGTAACAAAATCTAGCATTTTAATTAATAAATAGAATTTTTTTCAAATTGGATTCTTCCAAAAGATAACAAATTTGATATCCATATACCTCAAAATTGCTATAAAGTAAAAAAGCTTGAGAATCAAATGCTTTTTATTTTGTTATACAGAGTGAATAAAACTATTTCAATGCATTAGTAAAAGGCATGGTCAGTTAAATTTAGTCATTAGTTCAGAAAAGTTACTCAACTATTTAATGAATCTTGATTCAGAATTAGCAATATTACAAAACTGTATAAAGAAAACTGTAACAAACTATATGAAACTGGAGAACTCTGAACAGTGTTTGAGTGAAATGATTTTCAGGCATTTATTTTAGATGACTTCTAACATTTCAGTTCTGATTCCCTGTTTAACAACCAGATTCTATACCTAGAGGAGGTAATACTTGCATTTCATAGCTTATGTTATTAATCACATGCAACATCAATGCTTAGATAAGTTTACAAGTGCTGGAAAGAGTAATATAAGAACTAAACAAAGGAAGCATATGGGCATGAGGCGATGAATCATGATATATGATCAGGAATGCCTAATATGCATGGACAGATCTGGTAAATACCTAACAAAAGTGAAGTGCATTATATCAACTATGAAATTTGATGACAATAGTGTCATATTTTGAGGCTGTTTTTTCTGAGGAATGGTAATTATCATTGAAAGATTGATGACTTCTGGGACAAGACTTTTTAAACATGCTTCATTTCCAACTTATTTCGAAAACTATGACAAAAATTATCAAAATAATACTTTTTGCATATACAGAATGTAATTGCATTGTAATTTGGCAATAATCAGTTAGAAATATTTGTCTGATTAGTTCAAATCCTATTATCTTTGAAAAAGATTTTTGGGATGAATGACAGCATTTATTATATGTATCATGAATATTCAATTAAAATAAAACATGAACTGTTCATTGAGCTACAAGAAAAGGAAGTACAATTTTCAGAATTTCTCATCAGTAAGTATAGTCATCCTTGGAATATCTTGAAAATATATTTAAAATACTGTTTTTGGTACATTTTGAAATATTTATTAAATTTGTTTCTTTAAGTAGAATTAGATGAAATGGATACCTCAGTGCATCAAGAGACATAGACAAGCCAAGAAACTTTATAAATTTAACACAATTATTGCATAAAAGGGACTTATGGAAGTTATTAGAAGTAGCATTAGAAAAAGGTCAATAAAATTTTTAAGAATTATCTAAATGTCATGTATATTAGTAACAAGAGAAATTATATTGTTTTAATAAAGAGAAAACTATTATTTGCACAATTTTTTCTTTTAAATGACCATAAATTTAAACACTTTAAGTAGTTAAATTTATGGGGTTTTTTAAGTACCTGAGCTATTTTTTGTGAACATGGGAAAATTGCAAGTGAGAAGAGCAAGAATGGATGGAAGATTTAATAGAAGACAGTTCTAGGGCATTATGAATAATTTATTAAGAGAGTTGGATAACAAGTATTCATTTTCTTATGAGTTGCAATAATCTTTTTGTATTTTAAAATGAATCCTTTGCACAAACTATTAAATTGATAAGATGAAGCCAAATAACTTTAAAATGGAAATTAAAAGCTCTTGGAACTATTAATTAGATAATTCGGATAGCTTAAAAAGCATTTTAAATAGAGATTTTCATTGTATTTAATTTTCTATATGCAATGAAATAAAAAAAAATAAGTATATATTTTATTTCCCATGCTTTTTATTTATCTGAAAACATAAGACTTATGATAATTTTGAGTGCTGTTTTCACCATTTTGTAATAGTTAAATAAAAAAGTAGGAAAAATAAATAATTTAACTATTTTAATATGATACCACAAACAATATATTCAGATATATACATCATAAATCAAGTATTTTCAAAAATAGAATATTTAATTTATTAAGTAAATATTAAAACAAAAATATCAATTCATAAATAAGGATAAATTAGTTATTTAAATAAAGGAAAAATAAAGTTTAAAGCCTTTAAGCACTTATAAAATTAAATGAAATCATTAGAAATATTTAAAAGGAAATATATGTTGTTATACAAGCACAAATAATTAAAAATATTTAACTTTCCAGATAAAAGCATAAAAATTTATAATTTTGGACAACATTTTATATAACTGATAAATTAAAATATATGAACTTGCATAATTGTAAAATTTAAATTAAAATATTGAAAAAAAATTATACTGCAATGGTGACAATTTATCAATCTAGCATCCAGATAATATAATTATAAAAATTATATACAGATTTATAAACATTGCAGAGCAAAAATGCACCTATATATTTAAACAACATTTTTTAATTTTTAGATATATTTTTCACAACCATTTTTATCGAGAAATATGAAATATACATTTATAAAAAGGTTTAGTATTTTGCATTTATAAAGAAAGGATGGATTTTTGAAAATGATGCAAAATTGTAAAAAAGAAATATTTGTCAAAAGTGTCTAGGGACCTTAAAAATTCAGTTTCTAGTTTTAGATATGTTCACATCTCTTCAAACAAATAATGCAAAGAAATTGCTGATAAAGCAGAACACAGGCAGTAATTATTGTAAGTGGATTAAAGCTATTAGTAAGCCTTTGGATATATGTATGAATAAATTGTTCAATGGAAACTTACTGGAAACAATAGTGGAATATGATGGTGTTATAAGGTGAAAAACACTCATAAAAGGAGGCTAACTGCATCACTATGTTACCGAAATCATATAAATGTATAATAAAAGCAGTGAATCAAATCAAACCTGACATGATACAAAAGTCATTTAAAAAATGTAATACATGATATGATGTAAATAGAATGGAAGATAATTATTTATCTATGAATCATAATAATAATGATGATAAAAATAATACAGAATTTGATGATCTATCAGAAAATATAATAAATGAGAAGAATGGTAAAATTCAATTTAATTATACAAGATTTAGGTGACATTCCTTTTAAACAAACTATTAAACAGAAAAATTTTTAAATAAAGTATTATACACATGAATCTAATTTTATAGTGCTTATCTTTTGTTTCCAATCTAAATATAACATGGATCCATATATTCTAATTCCACTTTTTTAGCTAAAAATATATATTCTAAGGTGAAATATCTGGTAATTGAAATTTTTATCCTTTTTTTTTTTAATATCCTTCTAATCATTATATGCTCTTAAATAAATGAAAAATATTTGTTTTGTGAAAGTTCATTTTCAATGACAAATTATTCAATTAATGAATTTTATTAAATTAGTCAATAATCAATTTTATTCATAGGAAATATACAATCGTTTATAAACACAGATTTATGATAAATTTTCAACTATCTTCATTTATGTAATTTACATTCTCTTCTTATATTAAGTCAACTGACAATATATATTTAAATTAATGAAAGTACAAAGGCTTCACATTGAATAAACAGTTAAACAAAGAAAAAGTTTAATCAGCTTACCAACAAACAAATCTTTCACCATGAGGACAAGAATCTCTAGTGTTCCACTGTGTATTTGTTAATTCACTAAATTCAATAACCCATTGGCTTATATCATCCATATCAAATAAATTACTTCTGATAATAGTTGTATCATCATCACTCTGAACAATAGTATTATAAAATTTGGTAGGTAAATGATAATCTTCTATCTTCATCACAACATAATCAACCATATTTGATGAAATATCCTCCTGAAATTGGTGGAAAAATTATGATACAAAATAATATGTTTAATTAAAATTTTTAAGCTTAAATATCACATGTAACATTAACTTCATGTCAGTCAAAAAGAATTTTAATATAAATTTGAAATATATAATTCTTATTCTTTTTTAGTATTAAACGTATAATAAAAATTATAGCAGCAAATACTCCTAAATTGAAATAATCATAAATTAAAAATCACAAAAATGAAAATTGCTCAATCGATTTGAATTATAGTTCATAAAAAGCAGTAGTATAAACTAGTAAGTATTATTTCAAAATAAAGGTTATAGAGTCAAGGCATTTCTCAATGAAGTACAAATAACACTTGCTTTAGGACTCAAGAATGGGTATGAAGTTAAACATTTCATACATAAATTTGCTTTCTCTAAAAAGTGTTACAGGTGATCAAGCATTATCTTAAAGAATACAATTATTATTATAACAGGCATTGGACACAAAAGCACATATATTATAAAATCTATAAAGTAAAAATCTCTTTTAATATAATTAAATATAAATAAGATATAAAATACAGAAATTTAAAACTTTAAAATTTAAATTTTTTTAAACACCAATTAAACATAAAATGGTCTCATAATTAAATATGAGCAGTTGAAGTAAATCTTATTGCAATTATATCATTTAAAATTTCTGTATACAATTGCAAATTTAAGTTTTAATAAAATGAAATAATTTCTTTTAGTAGGATAATGTAAACTTTGTTTCTTATGTGGCAAAATCACATTCAATTGTCAATATATTTTAGGTCCTTAAGTAATTCCAGATAAATACTTTTGTATTTTACACAAAATATGAAAAGGACTACAAACACAATTAATTACCATTCATTAATAACGAATAAAAAATATCATTACAGAAATTGAATATTGCATAATAAGATACAACTAACATTAGAACTTACACAAAATGTTATTTTTATAATCACCTTATTTTCCAGATGAAAAAATTTTTAGAAATAAACATATCAAATTATATTTACTTAGTTCCAATTCTTGCTTGCATTACATATTGTGAGAAAGCTTTCAATTTCTTAAAATATTATAATCAGAAATGAAAGAAAACTCACCCAGAAAAGGCTTATAAGCTTTAAATTTGCATTACAAATTTAAATTAAAATTTCTTATTCCTATAAACATGCATAAATTTTAGAATTGTGAACAAATTCACATTAATGAATAAGTGACAATTATATTGACACACACTGAATAAAATAAGTTTCAAATATAAAAATCATGACATTTTGCAGTAAGAAACTCTTAATGTAATGTAATAATTTTTATTTAATTTTAATCTCTATTCATTCAGCTAAAACAATAATTTGAATAAGATGTTTATATAATTTGTCATTTAATTACAACAAATTTATGTAATACAAAATATATTATCATTCAAACTAATTTTAAAAGTTAATCAAGATTTTCTGAAAATTGTAGTATAAAATCAAAATAATTTTAAATTTAGTGAAAGAATCAGAAACATGACAAATATTTTTGTTAAGAGCAATTAGAACTAAAAAAAAAGTGTGCTTTTAAAACAGTAAATTTTATCTTTTTAAATATAATGTTCATTTTCCTAATCTACTCTTAAAAAGGAGATTCCCCTACTCCTACAAAGAAATCTTACATTTATGCTTAATCAAGAATCATTTAGTCAACAATATAAAGAAAAGCAAATAATAGAATTACGAGATGCCCAGAAAAAACAGACTAATCACATGTTAAAATGAAGTATGTATTTGTGTGCTTAACCTCAACAACAAAAAAAAATCGTATTTACATAATTTATACTAAAAAGAAAATTATCTCAGACCATTAACTTGCTTTGACATATTATTGATGGATGTCGTATATATCTCCGAAATTAATATTTTTTATCCCATTCTTGTAGACCAAACAAGTG
>JAPDSC010051303.1:56951-80320 GCA_026290005.1 Latrodectus geometricus | reverse complement strand
ATATATATATATATATATATGCACACATATATGTGTGTGTATGTATATTTGAAGTGAATGCTATTCAATACTTTTCAATATATATAAATCTACATAGATTATATTTTCAATATACCTATATAAATATATTAATAAAAAGCAAAGATTACATACCCATAATGAGCAAAGGAAGTAAACTTCTGAATTATGTTTTTGCTGAATCTTATATCTTCTGCAGTAAAGTTTTCAGGATGTTTTATAGGCTTTCCAAACACATATGGAACTTCAGAGAAATGAGGCACGCCTAACCATTCATTGTCCGGGTTCTTGCTTGAGCGATGTGTGTATAAATAGAAGTAAGGATCTTTTATATGATCAGCAAGGAACATGTTTCCACACGTAAGAATATAATCACCATATATTCGGGAAACTGTGTGAAGAGGAGCGTCAGGTCCTTCTTGTATTACGTTATTAACATAATAATGAAATACTTTATCAGAGTCAATGGACATTTTCCCATGGGATTCTAATACAAGGTAAAAAAAATCTCGAAGAACTTGTTTTGCAACGGAAATAGTAATTCGTGGCTTTATATCTCTTCTAAATATCCGTGGGATTGTATACACCATAAAAAGTGAACCTTCATTTTTGTTATTTCCTATTAATGTGGGGACTTGATAAAAATCTCCAGTTTGTATGGATATCATTGGTGACCCCTGGAAGTATTTTAAGCAATCTTCACAATTATTTCCATATGAAGGTTCGAAAAATGTGGGATACTTGGAAGTGAAATAGTTATCTGCTTCAGCCAGTTCCTCGCCAGTCTTATTCTTCAAACAATTGAATATGTCCTTTTTTATAGCTTCAGTACTTGAAATGTCGTAGGAACAGCCAACAAGTGTAGCAAACTCACTTGCTTTAGCGATAGATTCACTGTAGTGATCAACTTTAATTGACTGATAAGAGTTGCCACTTTCCATAATTGCTTTGTGGAAAAGGTTTCGAGGAAAGGAAGATATCATTTGCAAGGAGACTGAAATTGAACCAGCACTTTCCCCAAATAATGTGACACTCTTTGGATCACCACCAAAATATTCTATATTTTCATTTACCCATTTCAGAGCTAAGTATTGATCATAAAGACCTTGATTTCCAGGAGCATTCGTTGAGTCTAGATTTAGAAAACCAAATATGTTTACTCTGTAATTGATTGTGACAACTATGACATCTCCAAGAGTGGCCAATACATCTCCGTCATATATGGACATCATGCCAGATCCAGCATAGTATCCACCTGAGAATAACCAAACCATCACTGGTAGTTTATCTGTTCTATTGCAACAGCAGTTAGCTGGTAACCATACATTCAGATATAAGCAATCTTCACTGAAATCGAGCCCACGTGGAACCCAACCAACATCTCGAGTAGAATATTGCATGCAAGCTGGTGACTTTTCTTTAGCCATGTATGCATTACTCCAAGGTTCAATCGGCTCAGTGATTTGAAATCGTTTTTCACCCACTGGTGGCTTAGCAAATGGTATTCCTAGAAAAACAGGAGCTTTCTTATCCAGTACATTAATATATTTTCCCACAATGGTTCCAGTTTTCGCAACAACAACTGGTCCGGAATCATCAACATCTGCATTTGTGTAGCAATTTAGGCCAAAGGAAATTCCCCAGAGCATTAAAATGTAAAATATACCTGAAAAAGAATTACTTCAGTCTACATCTACTGAAAATTAGTACATAAATCTATAGTTAATGGATTCAGCTTTACTGTTTCAATTGTTAATGATTATAATATCTCAATAGAAATTAATTCCAAGACTCAAACAGAGAGTACATGCTATTATATATGTCGGTACTTAGTTAAGGCTAAATTCCTGACACACTAAAGGAATTAAATTAAAAATATTTAAATCACGCACACAACTTGTGTAAAAACATATAATTTTGAAATTTCGACTTTGACAAATAACCTTGAATGTAACATGTAAATATTTGCTGGAAAAAGTTTAAGGATTTTCAGACCAATAAAATTAAATAATTAAAAAATGAGATTCAAAAACATTGATGAATTTGGTTATCAAATCAAGCATGAAAACAATTTATTAAATCAAGGAACTCAGCAAAGTTGGATAAGATAGAAAGAAGTGATGAAAATAAGAATTGAAAAGAATTATAAATTGAAAGCGATTTAATCAAAAGATCAAAGGAAGATTCCGAAAACAAGAATGGTTAGATGATGCAAACAAGAATTTAACCACCATGTGCATAAGGTATTGAAAAGCCATGGCTGAAAATTTGGAGTGATATATTTTAGCAAGTCAAAGCTTACTCCGGGTTATAGCGATATGAAAGTACTTTATTTTTATACAATATAATGAAAGTCGTCACGCAAAAAATTCTTCAATTTTTAATTATAAAATATTTCAATATCATTAATAGTTTATATTATATAATATTTACTTACTCTAAAAATCTTTTGAAGTGTATATCTAAATTTTTTTTAATTTTTTAAGTTTCTTAAATATTAAAAACTAAAATAAATTAAATGTTATATTAATATTTATTTAAAATAATGAGCTTGTATTTAAAATGAATGATCCTTTTATTATAAAAATTAAATTTTAATGTTTGAAATTCTTAATACTTCACCATCTCCTTTTCTAAATCATGAACTAGTTGAATACTGTGAATTAGTTGTTAGGATCTAACGAAATAATTGTGGGTAGTAAATTCATAAAATAAAAAAAAATTGCCAAAAACCAAGACAATTGCATTCTAACTACAAGTTTCCTTTTAATTATGTTTTATGCATAAGTAAATATATTGAATTTAAAATGCATATAAATCTTTTAATTTTAGTTGTATAAGAATTCAAATATGTTGTATCGATTGTAACAATTATTTTGTTAAATTTTTTTCGCAATATCTGGTTACTGATTATATCAAGTTAATTATTTTTAAAGGTCCAATTAATTTTCAAATCATTAGTGTAATCATTAGTGTAATCATGTAATGCTTTTAGTAAAATGTGGATTTTATATTTGAATTTTACTTGAAAATTGCATTGTTGGTTAACCCATACAATCATACAACTTTAAATATTATGTTTCATTTGTTACATAAAAAATGCATTAATCCTGTATGTATTTGTTGGAAAGATTAAGAACTAGTACAATTGTATTTAAATAAGATATTGATTTAACGGCCTCGATGGTCTGTTTGGATAGGTGTAGTACTCGCTTGCAGTGAGTTTGAATCCTGATCCAATCAATGATTCATTATGTTCACTAATTGTGGCTAGAAAACGTAAATTTTTTAATGGTTAAAAAATACTTCATGAATAATACCTCTGGGGACGTAGACCAAGTTTGGGAGTTTTCTGCTGTGTCCCTATTTCTAAATTACGATGACCACCCATTTTTGGTCTCACAATGAAACGCCTACTAGATGCCCCACTATGTAAAAGTGGTGCCCTTACTTTCACCCCTTGCAGTGCCTAAATCCTAGCAGCTGGTCATAGGAAACAACAGCAAGAACAGGTATTGATTTTTTTATCTCGATTGCTACATTTTTACAGTTTTATAAAACTGTAACCGGAAGTAAGATTATGAACACAAACACAGCTATAAGTCAAACTTTGAGGATATAACTGTTGCAAAATTTTGAGCAATACTTTGTAGATATCAGCTAAAAAAAAAAAATCCATGACATAAAATCAACAACTAAAAAATAAATATCGAAGGAAAAAGTTGAAAACATACTGGTCTTCTTGTGTGAATATACTAATATATACTCACTAAATCAATTGACACGCTAAACATACGTACTGTTGTAAAGAACACGTGGAGTTAATTTAACTGAATATTTTTTTTTAGTTTTGTCAACAAAAACTATAATCTGTAAATTATGTGAAACCTTCAAAATGTAATTCCTCACTATATGAATTAAAATTATTTAACAAATTCTGAAATGGCGACATGAAGTCCTATTTAATATGATGATATGCTGTCATTATCTCAGTTGCAACATATATATCACACAATCGATGATACGACATCACATTTGGTACTATATATTAACCTGAGGAAAAATAAATAATTTATTTTTATGTGATTTTCTCAAGACTTTATTTAATATATTTCGGAATCATTTTGAGAAAATTGAATAAACTATTTCACGGTCGATCTTTAGCATATGTGCAATGCTAAGACTGTTAACATACATGTCTATTTAACCCATTTCGTGATCTTATTGATATTTTCGATGACGGGTGATATGCAGAGTGCATCCTTATTATCAAAATTACCTATGCGTAATCAACGAAACTAAAATTGAGCATAATTGGTAATTACAGTATCGGTACCATTAACACAATTTTAAATTCCAGCCTCCTGGCTTGCATATTTGCCTTTATCATAAAAAAAAAATTGTAAAGTGTATTGTATTTTCTCTTTGCTGACTTCCAATTGTAACCTGTAACTCGCAATTAAAAGGAGCAAATAAAAAAAAACTATGAGAATTTTTTATGAGAAATGTAACCTTTCTAACTGGTATAAATTTAAAATTGTTCGATTGATATTTTACGAAATATAGATCTCTACAGCCGTCTATAGAAAAAAGTAATGGATTTCCTTTCCCCCTAATTAGAATCTATCGTTACATAAGATATTTGCACCGTTTTTGAATCATCTACGAGGAAGTAAATCAACGATATTTTTTAAACTAAATAGTATCGGAAGAATAGAAGGAATCTAAATATTTATCATAGTTTTCTTCGTACCATGAAACAGTTATTGAAAATGAGAGTTTAATGTTTCGAGATAACTGCTGGAGAATAACAGATTTAGTAAAAAAAAAATAAATAAATAAATAAAACTGATGCACTTGCTTGTGTTTTCACTTCATAAAAAAAGCTTTTAGTCTATATATTATATATAATTTCATTTTTCGTCTCTATTAAAAAGTAGAATAGAATCGCGCGAAAATAAAGTTAAAAATGTTTTTCTCTATATTGAAAAAATATTCTAAATTGAAATAAAATATTGTCTCTTAAGGGAAAACTCATTATTTTTGAATAACTGATCAATTTCACAGACAACGCATGTTCATATGATAAATAAAAAAAAGGGTTCCGAGTTTTTTTTTTTTTTTTTTTTTTTTTTTTTTTTTTTCTTTCTTTTTTGTCGGAAAACGGATTGTTTTGCCTCATACTAAAGTTGCATTATATATATATTTACAAGTCTCATGTCCATATTGAGAATACTCAGAGTTTAGGAAACGCTGCCCTAAACAAGACAAACGATTGTTTTCATTATCATATTACTGTCTACCTTTGGCTTAGATTCTAAACTTTTTTGGCGTTTTTTTTTTTCTTTTCCATATTATTATTTCTTGTGATCAAAAATCACAAAAGAAAATCATAAATTCATTTTATGAAACAAGTTTCAGCTTATTCTAATTCTGATAAATTAAGAACAATTACTATCAAACCAAAAATAGTACTTTATAGTAATTGCATTATGTGTTTAATAAAACTATAACTGTGGAATACAAATTATTTTTTATAAGAAAAATTTTACCATTTATAACATAATATTTGACTACATATATAACCAACATTTAGCATTTATTATACGTGCAAATAATTTTCAAATAAATTATGCAGCTACATTCAATTATTTTTATAAATTATGATAACAGGAAATTAAATAATGCAAAACGAAAATTTAATAATGCAATAGCACTCATAATTAACACTCTCATTTAAGAAATTTTTGCAGAAAATTTATTTCTATTAACATTTTTAACTAACAATTCAGTTAAATAGAAAATTTTGATCAAAACTATATTCTTAGAAAACTTAAGTGCAATAAACTGTAGAAGTTAATGTATTGACTCAAAGAACTATCAATTACAAGATTTCCCAAAATTCAAAATCATCAAGAAGTTTAAATATGTTGTCGATTGAAATCACAAAAATGTTATTGATTAATTAAGTATATGTTTGCAAAATGAAAAGATCCAATGCTTATTACGATAGTAACCTTTCACCGCGGAATATATTAAATGTAAGAAAAAGTATATTCATAGTATTTTAAAAATAAATATCTTTATAGCATAATCTCATGAAAGTATTGTTTGTTTTGTGTGCTCTCTTCTATAATACTTACGTAAACACAATTTCGAATCTAAAGTGTTAAAAATATTTTCTTTTTCAAGACTGATAAAAAGCTGAGGTTACTACTTGGAAATAAAATTGTTTATACTCTTTGGCCATGATATATATATGAATCAATAAGTAATTCAATAATTCTAACAAGTCAATTGCTTATTGTATGAATCTTAAAAAAATTTATTTAACAAAATTATGGAATAAGTGTAAAACTGTGAAAATTTATTTATTTAATTTTAATGTCATATTATTAATACACAAAAAAAAATAAAAAATTAATGCTAGAATATTAAAATAATATAATAATTTATTAAATTTAATTATAATATTTTATTAAATTATAAAATGATAATTTAATAAAATAATAATTTGATAATTGTAAAAGAAAGAAATTTGAATATGGTGATTTTCTTTTATGGATATATCTTTTATTTTGCTATTTTCTTAAGCAAGAAATTTTAAGTTTAGTAAAATATTAGTTTAGTAAAATATTTTCTTAATTTCATTTGTCGCTTCGTTTCATTAGATAAAAGTCGAAATAAAATTATTTTTCACTAGCGAATCTTAAATAAGCGAAGTACTTATGGTTTCTAAATAATATCAGATGAATAACTTAACAGCTGATTAACGTTTGAGTTTTAAATTCAACAGTTCATTTATTCATTTAATTTCATTTCAACAGTTCAACAATTGTTATTCGACTAATATAGTTTATTAAAACTATTTTTAACATTAGTATAAATATTTGTAGTGGTTCTTATATTCGAAAAAGATTGTCTAATTAATCATCTAAAAAAATAACTTTGCAGTGACAATTGAGCTAAATTATTTGGAGGTGATGAGAGAATACATTTCATGTGATAAAAACTGAGTTAAACAGATGCAATAAAAATGAGAATAATTACAAGCACTCAGCAAGAATTTACTATGTACAATTACTTGAAAACAATGCATTTATAAAAATTACTTAATTCATTAGTATTACAAAGTTAACTTTTAAGTGTCTCGTACATTTAGTTACTCAATATTGTATGACATTACTAATATTTTATACACTTACAAATGAAAAGATTTTAAATATATAATCATTAAATGAAAAATTACCTTTGAAACAAAGTTAAAATCTATAAATAAAAAACTCTCAAACATGTGTATGTAATTGTTATCATAGAAAACTTGTTAAAAAAATTTACTTACATATTCCGAAATTATTTACTGTAACCATTTTGAAAAATATCATGATCATATTTGCGTGGGGAGAGGAAGTTTTTAAAAGCATTATTGCTTATATAGAAAACAAGTTATAAAATAACTGTTATCATGTGACGAGAATAAATTTGCAACCAATAGGAAATCAAAGAAGAAATCATATGATTAAACATTAATGGCGTAATAAAATTTTATTTCTAAGTCCAATTATTTCTTTATTGAAAGATTTAATTACCAAGAATTAATTTTTTATCGTTTATAACTCGAGGACATAAATTTTTGATTCCTTACAATCCCTTTAAAATTATATTGCATATGAAAATTTAGCTTCCATTCAATTAGACATTGTTGCAAATGAGTTATATAAAATCAATAAATTGATGTTTATTTTTTAAAAGAGACTGATTGGCTGAAATTCGATGTGTATCAAATTATGATAAAAATTAGGAACTTTAATATTTGAATAATGATTATAAATTATATATAAGTTAATGGTATTTTCTGTCCTTAGGTATCCCATGCATATACTTATCAATATGTAAAGGGTTGATGAATGATGATAGAAACATAGTTGGACATTCTACTTACACGGCCCAAAACATAGGACAAGGTCAAGACAACATGGAAACATGAGTGTATATTATCTTTTTGATGAATGGCATCAGTTTTATCAAAAAGATATATACAATAAAAAAAAATGTTTACAAACGAGTACCACTGAATTTTTGGTGATATCTTGACACCAAGATACTCGTCAAACTGCTAGTAACAAAATGTAGCAACCCCAAAATCACGCCAGTAAAAGCTTAGAAAATAATAGGATTACCAGAGTTAAATTTTATCTCCAATATATATAGCCATATTTTTTGCCAAACCAAAGGGTACTTGTTTCTACACCTAGCCCAATGGCTTCAATCAAGACGCTGATTTAATAAACTTCAAATTTATAAACCTTTCAACGTGAACTGTACAAATAAAAATTGATCATGATATAATTGTCTTTAATGTAATATTAGAATCTAAGATTGCATCGTAAAATCAGTTGCAAGGGTTAATTCCCAGTGAACGGTACGCTCCTTGTCCGCCATCTTGTTTTAATAGCGTATCGTACGCTGGGATACAGCCGAAATTTAAAAACAAATGTTTTACAATCATATTCAACATTACCCAAGCTTGTGCTAAATGAGTGAAAAATCGAGGGGCATCTTGAAATATAGGTTATCCAAGTATTTTTCCATTCAAATTTCCTTAATTCTCAGTGAACGGTACGCTCCTTGTCCGCCATCTTGTTTTAATAGCGTACCGTACACTGGGATAAAGCCAGTTGCAAGTAAACAACTTCATTCTCCCTGTTGATATGATATCTCATATCGATGAGATTGTTATGATTCGAGAAGAAGAAATGTTCTGAGAAAACAAATCAATACCTGTAATGTTTTTAATATAAAATCTTACTGAATCAGTGATTGTCTTGTTTTTCAGTACCAAATAAAACTGTCAATATGATCACTGAGCTGAAAATCAGATGGTTCTGCCTATAATCTCGCCCTCTATGTGATGTTGCTTTTCAATTTAATAATAAACTATGTCCATAATTTTAGATACATGAAACAGCTACGATACTTTAAGCCAAAGAGAAAATTATTTATTAGTGGAATATAAATATTATGTTCAGAATAATACTTTTAAACTCAGTGGTTCTATATTCCCACAAATAGTACAAATGCCAATGCTTCGGTACTATAAAATGTAAACACGATAAACTAAGGTTCTGAGATAATCAAATTCATGCGTTTCATTCAATCTCTTACAGAAAGCATATTATATTTATGCATAAAACTAGTAGTGGAATGTGCAGATGAACACCACTGAACATTTTTTTTTATTTCTAATGGCGGGCACCCTTGAGCAAGTAAGTACATTAACCCATTTGCCGCAACAAGGCCGGAAACTGCTACTTATTTTATCGTTACCCGATGGGCAACTATGAACCAAGTCACGGAGTTACGAGTAGCAATGCCCACGCCACACTATCACAAACCTGTTTATAGGGCGGGCCTCATTCATCCATCATCTGAGGAAAGAGCAAGAAACTCAGAGAGAGAGAAAGTACATCCATGCCCGAGCCGGGATTCGATCCCAGGTCCACCCCATCCGTAGTCACTTACGCTAACCACTAGACAGGTTGTTCGGCTCCACTGAACATTCCTATGGTTAATAAATAAAAGACTCCTGGATGTTCTTAATTTGTGCACACATCGTGGATAGTGTTAGTCACACTTACTGTGTTAATTTGTAGGAGCATTATTTATTTGTTTATTCCTACAAATAACATTTTCCGTGCAATTTTCACAGTAGCTGCATACTATTTTTAAGAAAAACTAATATTTACCTCAAAATAAATGGCTCACATAGCCCAGTAGAATGATAATGCCAATTCAGAATCTCAAGCTTGTCCCACGTTAACTAATAATAATGGAAAATATTTTCGAACTTTTGTTTTCGCAGAAAATATCTAATTGTGTTTTGGCAGTTTCTTCGATTGGTTCTTTAAATCATTTATACGTTTTACTATCTATCAAAAGTCCTCCAGAAAACAATTCGTGGAATGTATTTAAGGGAGTCTTATAACAGTTTGCAGGAGTTTTGATATCTAATATGCAGTCATATAGTGTTGAAAAATTGATATTATAAAAATTCCTAAATTTACAAACTCTTTTTCTCTAAAATTGTTGTTTGAAACAGTCTCATTTTGTTTGGCGAATTTTAGGCAATTACTTAGTTCACTTATTTTTTTGAAATTAAATAAATTTTGATTAAGGTTAAGTCATCATTGATAATGGTAACCATGTATGTGATTTTATTTTGAAATAAGATATGTGTGTTATTCGAAAGTATAATTCATTCCAATAGATTTTTAATGCAGTGTTTGAAGAATGATGGTAAAAATCAAAACTAAAGGAGAATATCAAAGAGTTCTTTTATTTATTTGCAGTTAGCAGTTGGGTTGGGCATTCGATAAAAATTTACTGTACGGACGCCATCAGCGATTTTTTCAAAAAGTTGCCAAAAATCTAGTTATTTCAACAAGCGAGGTTTAAAAACAAACAGATTGTTGAAAAATATTGCCTGATTGGTCAGAAACCCTCATCTGCGATTGGTCAAAATTGGTTATGTTGCTAGAAAATGTTATTTATCGCCAAATGGGAAAAAATCACTCCCAGAATGACCGTACAGTAAATTTCAACCGCGCTTTCTTATTTTTATGTAGCACTATGATAATAAATAACAATATAATTTAATACATCAAACTATATAGCCATCATGAGTTACTTTATTCATCCTTGTTGGATTTGAAGAATTCATTGTAGAACTATTATATCAATCAAAACGGTTGATATCATGTTAAGTCACACTATTGTTGATAAATTCAAGTTTATACATCGCATATGAGCAGATAACTTTCTTTTTGTGAGAAATTTCTCTTTAATGGCGTCTTACAGGTTTTAGTGACGCATATTTAATTCCAGCTATCATCTCTGAGAATTTCTAAGAAGCAAATCTTTGTAATAGTTCCTCTGCAAGAATCAGAAATTGAAATTAAAATATTGAATTTAGATATGTTTTAAGGTATACTCAGATTCTGTGTAAGAATTTCTGAGCCTATATAATGAATTTCTGATTTCATGGAGGCCAAAATGATTATCTATAAGGTTTTCCATTTTTGACTAATATTTCTATAAATGAGTAATTTCCTCAATTTAAATTCTTAATCATGTGAAAATATGTATATAAACTTTATACATATTACGTAGAAAGTTTTATGTGTTTTCTATGATAATAACAAATATAACTATTTATTTATAATTTTAAAAACAAGGACTGAAAGATTTTCAGCACATCATAACTTAGTTTTCACAATATATAAATTATGTAATCTTTCAATAATTATTTTATTACTTTATAACATCATAACTTAGTTTATACATTATATAAATGATTTAATATTTCAAAAATAAGTTTATGAGTTTGGTTTCTGAATGCTTTTTTGGAAATTATATTTTGTTTTTCCAAAAATATAACTTTTGGGCTTATCCTTAAATGTTTTTGAAATATTTTTGTGTACATATAAAAGTAACATAAGGAGCAGTAAACAAAGATATAAAATTTGTTTTTAAAAGTTGCTTTATTCATTTTCTTTTACATCTGTTGTCTCTCACTCTCTTTCTGTTCTTATCAATTTTTGGAAACTTACAAGGCACCACAGCTTTTGCCGTGATCAGATCAACAGTTCATAGATTCAAATCCCAACTAGAGCATGGATGTTTACAGTTTTCCGGAATCCACTTTTAAAGTAGGTTCTGATCTAATATGTGCAAAAGATAATCCTTAAATATCAAACAAAATATAAAGAATATTTAAATTATTTTATTATATATGAAAATTGAATTTCTGTTTTTTTTTCTTTAATACATATTTATTTATCAATGTTATATTTTTCTGTATTTTTATTTTTTATTTCATAATGTTTTAGCAATGATGTTTGTTGTTGTTAATGACACTTGGCAGCTTCAAGTCCGCCCGTCAAAGAGACTAGGCGAATGAAGTCAGAGAGGAAGCGTCTTTCCGTTTTTTAATAGAGCACCCTTATATGAAGGTGGAAGTACGATTTTTGGCTCATAGAGCGAAATTGGAAGCTTCAGGTGGTGCTGCCTATTGGCAGCACCACCTGAAGCTTCCAATTTAGAGATTGAAACCAGTGAAGACCCAAAGTCTGGCTCCAACCACCCCCAGAGGTATTAATTTGTAATGAGAACATGGAGGACATTACGACCCGACGGATTTAACGTGCCCCAGTCGCTATTAGTGAACACGACGGATCTTCGGCTAAGCCGGGATTCGAACTCACCACCTTTTGGTAACGAGAACGACTCCCTAACCAACCAGGCCACCGCGGCCCAAAATATATGTACATCATCAAAACAAAAACTGTTTCATAGTCATACTTACTTATCAATATATATGCTTTTCTGCATAAGTATAAGGAATTTTTTGTATAAGAAAAGTAGTATACGAAAAGTAATGATTTAATTTAAAATTGTAGAAAAAATTTAAAAGAATTTTAAGTCGAGACACTTTGGAAAGCAACAGCAAGTGGAAGTTAAATTTTCAGTTCCGTTGTGCTTAAACATCGCATAGTTTAACATTTCCTTCCCATTGAACATCATCTCACAAACTCAGGAGACCTGATTCATTTATAAGCAAAGTATTTTCTTACGTTCTTTTCTTTTCACTGAAGTATTATGTTTGCTCTTTTAACGAAAGTATTGTTGAAGATTGCATTAAATCATCATTTTAAACTAATATACAAGAAGAAATAATCAATTTATGTGAGGAAGCAAATTAGTAGAGATGTTTGATTTCCAACACTTCTTACAAACTAACACTTCTTACAAAAATAGTGAATTTTTAGATTTATTTATAAACATTGAAAATTCAACAACCTTTAATGATATTTACGATAAAACTAATCAATTTAATTTTAGAGTTATTAAACTAATTTATTGGAAATGAAACATCTCTTTAAAAATTTACAGAAATGTAGTACTTAATGAATTAAAACGCATATACCTTATTTGAAATAATCTAAAATTTATCAAAAAACAAGTTAATCGCTAATTAATCAACTTAAAAATAATGATTTTCCTATTAATTTTATTTTAAGAAATGTAGGAAGTAGGGAATCGCTTTTAAGATTGAAGTAATGCGTAGTTTTTATAACTACAGAAGGGTCACCCAAGCATTGAAGTTCTTATAAGAATCCCGAAAACACCAACTTTCACTTTAATCATACTTTAATATTTAATCTACATTAAAGATTTTAAACTACTTTAACTCCTTAATTTAACTTGTAAAGAAATATTTTTTATTACTTTTGGCAACCATATTCTTCCATATTTGATATATTCTTCTGTATTTGATATATTTTTTTCATTGTATTGCTTTGCCTATCTATTGTTTTGCTTATTTTTCAATGTATTACTTTGATTCCATTTATTTCAATTTTGATATAATTGTATTTTCTTCTTATGTAGACACTCTTCGGGGAATTAAAGTGAATATTTTTAGACCTTTGTCTTTCGTGATGTTTGTCAGAAAAGGGTGTCTGTTTTGCATAGCTGACCATCTCTCTCCTGATAAAGACGCGGTCCTTATGCTCTTTCCTTAATTATGTTATATTACATTGTTTATCTTGATTTTTTTTTGATTTTCGTCTTATTGATATTAAATTGTTTTGTTTCTTCTTTGTTTTATCTTTATTTATAAAATGTATCTTACTTAATTTATATCGGCATTTCACACAATTTGCGCTGGTATGATTGCCTATAATACTTATTTATTGATTAATAAAGTATTTGCTTTTTCCATACTGTATTTATTTCTTTATATTATATATATATATATATATACATATATATATTTCAATAATAAAAAGTTGTTGTTTATACATTTTCAATAAAAATGTAAATTACAGAGTAAAGTGTAATGATAACTTTTAGAGATTTCTCACCAAATAAACTGAAAAATCACAATGCCTTCAAATTTTTCCTATTTCCCAAACCAAGAGAAGTATCAGTAAAAAAATTAAAATTAGATTAAAAAAACAGAAAGTATTTATGTATGTAGAGATAAGGAAACGAAATTATCTATAATTAAAAAATAATTGATTGTGGTTATTTTTAAAAGAAATGTCTAATAAAAACAATTTAACTTCATTTGGAGTATGCTGTATTCACCATGTATTGATATATATTATATTGTATATCACCATATCTCGAAGTATAGTATTTATTAGATTAATCTTAAAAATAAAGAAATAAAAGCATCATCTTGGATTCAGATAAAATTTTTTATAAATGAACAACAGTTGATGGTTTAACTTGTTTCTGAGTTTACAAGATTCGTCACCACTATACAAGCACAAATAAGAAATTTATTAAATGATATTTTTAAAAACATAAAAAAATATTTATCCAAAGCAATGAAAATACACTTCAGAAATTCTATAAACTTCGTCAAGGAAAATTTAGTGCGTTTCATGATTTATAAAAAATAATTATACAATGCTGGATTTTTGAAAGTATATTAAGAAACACAGAAGAAATAGTTCATGGTATTTAAATTATTTTAAAAATATTATACTTTTAAATAATAAATTTTAGGTAAAAGTAACTTTGGTTGCCATTTGTTTGCCACAGAAAAAAGCTTTCTGCGATTTTACCTTTTCTTTTTAAATTAAGAACAGTTAAAATTCACGAAAGTAAATTATTCATTTAATTTTATGATAAAAGATTTATTGAATTGTCAAACTTTTGACAAACTTTTCTAAAGATAAAAGTACGTGAAACCATACGATTAACATTGATGTAGTTCTTTTGAAATTCATTGTTTTGCTTAGTGTAAGGTAGTATAGAATATGTCTTCACGTATCTGAATTTATAACGCGATCATAAAAAAATTAATGTAACACAACGTAAAATATATTTCTACATGACGTATTATTATTTGCCAGATAATAATGAAGCTTAAACATTTCCAATTATATTGAGAAGACTAATTCTTATATATATATATGGCTTACATCATTTATTTTTTGTCAACCTTTTGTTTTCCTAAGTTTCCAAGATTTAAAATAAAACATAAAATTGTGTTCTATAACATAGAATTTAACTTAATATTTTTAAAGGAATAAAAGAACTACTTTTTTTTATTACAACAATATAATGTCAATATTTTGAATCCTCAAGTTAGGACTATTTTTTGACATCAAACTTACATGGAGATATTTAGAAATAGTATTTAATGAAACAAAGTAATTATATATATCGGGCGAAAAAGCATTTAAATTGGTTATGCCTAAAATTTTTCTGTTTTCTCTTTGTATAAATACATGAAATAGAAATTTATTTATGAAAAAATTAAAAATAGGATATAAAGAACTCTGTATATGAAGAAATAAAAAATTTATTCCTTTTTATAAGCGTTGAATTAGTCGAAAGAATGATTTCATGTTAACTGTAGGATTGTTATTATGACGTCATGATTATTATGATATTTGTAATACGTCATGCGTATTACAAATATCGTAATAGGCATGACGTAAATCTGTGTGACTTTTTAGTCTTTTTCTATTTTTAAACTTGAAATTTAAAGAATAAAAAATATTAAACTCACAGTATAATTTTAAATTTCGTTATTACTTTGCAACAGTAAAATACTTTGAGTTTGTTCCAATAAATATTTTTATTATTTTGTGAAAATAAGTTTTATGTCTTTTACCGGAGAAATCTTGATGAACCGACATTTTTGGCAATAAAAGATCGATTAAAAAGCGCTTATAACTTAAATATAACAAATTTGAGTGAAAACAAAATATGACTGTTGTAAAAGTAAAATCAGATGTCGAATCAATTTTAAAAACATGATAGTAATTTTTTTAGTTTATATTTATTTTAGAATAGGTAGTACAACTTGATGCAAAGTACCGGTGTAGGGAATACGTTAAGTTAATACGTATTTTTTTTAATAATAATGCTTTAATAGTACGTATTTTTTGAGAGTAACGAAATCAAAATTAATTGAAAGGAAATTTAGAAAATTTCAATCATAAAATTTTGTAACCACCACATACACAAACAAGATAGTTTAAATTATTTATAACTCAGGTAAACTAAATTATATTAAACATTCATAAAAGTTTAATGAAATTTAATTTTCTTTTTTAGCATACTCTAAACTGATATTATGTCCACCAAAATGGAAGAAAATTATCGCTTCTTTTTTTAATTAGAAGTACTTCTGCTATTCGAATATAGCAATATTTTATCTTTAAGATTATTACAACACATACTGCAGAAATTTAAAATGTTAATTATTTGAGGAATAACTTTTTTAAAAATTAAATAAGAAAATATGAAATAAAACAACTAATACAGCAGTAAATTTAATCAGCCATACAAAAAAACCAACTATCAGTAAAAAAAAAAAAAAAAAAAAAAAAAAAAAAAAAAAAAAAAAAAAAATCAGCTTTACAAATAATTTTTTAGTGGAAAACAATTTAAAATAACATATTTTCTCTGCAATTTATTAGACTAATTTTCAACTATGTTAAATGTGATTCAGTGTTTTATTCTGCTACTTAATGATATTTCTTTTACCAATAAGTGTTATTACTTTTACCAATAAGTGTTATTACTTTTACCAATAAGTGTTATTATTTTTTTTATTGAGATTTCTTTGCTTTTCTACTATATTTTAAATTCTTTTTTTCTTTCAAGATATCTGTATCGTATTTTCACTAAATTTATAAATTTAATTTATAGTTCCTTTTTTTTGGAAGATTATTACATTTTCTGATAAAACTGAAGTAGATATAATAATTAAATATCTCATTTTGAATTGTTCTTAGTGAAAAATAATACAATTTTGTTATCTGTGATATTTTTTAACTTTCTATGTTTCTTCTAAATGCTATTATAAATAACTTTAAACCTTTATTATAGAATATGAATGGTGAGCAGAAATTTCTTTACAATGTTGCACAACTGTTAGGATGAGTACTTGGGAGTTTTCCGGGTTTTTCTCCATCTTCTTTGCTATATTCAAGCTTAGTTTTTCTACTAAAAGCAATTATTACTGATTAAGCGTGTTTTGTAGTTTAATATCAGTGATAAACATAAGGAATTAATCAGTACAAAGCGAGGATTTTTTTTATGAACTCATAGTGATTCTACCGAAAACACGTGAAACGTATTTATTATGTTATTCCTTATAAATTAATACATTCATATTTTTAAGTATAATTTATATAATTTCATTAGCATGCCACTTTGCTGTTAGAATGTATCTAAACTAGAGCAAGAACAGAGAATTGGTTAAACCACGATGCATGATAACAACATGATGATCCACTGAAACAAAAAACTGTGCCCATTTTTTTATATTATTATTCATAAAAAAATATTCTAGTTTTATAAAATAAAACAATAAATATAGTCTCTAATGAATTTGAGAAAATAATTATATGGCATACTTTCTTTTGCAATCATTTTAGAACATGAAAAATTTTAATTGAATATGTATATAAAATGATTACAAATTTTCATTTTATTCTATCTGGTTGTTATAGATCAGGTGTGGCCAAGACGTCGACCGCGGTCTACTGGTAAACCGCGAAGACATTTTAGGTAGTCCGCGCTACCATCCCGATAATGACTTCGGATATTAACAATTTAATTTATGACTTATGACACAGAATCAATAAATTATTTAAAATACAAATTTACTGCAATCTACGCTTTAAAACAAAAAACAAACTGTGCAAAGACTTACGATTTAAAGATTTATGATTAAAGGTTTACGATTTATAAAAACCTAAAACGGACATAAGTGTGATTAAAACATTAAAAGAAACTATAGAAAGGTATTCATCTCAATTAAGAAAACATGAATTAAGAAACTTCAAAAACATGGAGGAAGAGTGCACCCATAATCCAAATCGAGACTTCGAATATTTCGCTTAACACTTACTTGTTTTGTTTGAAGAATTTGAAAGAAGATTCGCTGACTTAATTATGTTGAAATAAATAAATTTTATGATATTTCCATTTAATGAAAGTGTCAAAATTGATGGACATTGTCAAAATGAAAATGTCACAATGATGTCACAATGAAATGTTAACATTGATGGACAACACATCTGAAAAAATACGACATTTAATAGATATCACATCAGTCACGGTCGAGGAAGAAATTATTAAATTAAGATGTGAAATATTTCTTAAATCCAGAACATATTTAGCGATACTGATTTTTGGAAATTAATTTCTGAGGAAACGTTTTGAAATATTTTCAAATTGTGATTTTGTATTTCAAATTTAGTGTCACTAGTTACAGAATAATTATTTAAAATCTTCATGCGTTTGTCTGTTAATTTAGCACAATTTATTTCTGAAAAAAGCAAAATTGCACTAAAACATAATAATTTTGTCCTATATATAAATATTAAAAAATTACATGGTTATAATTTAAGGCTTCACAGCCATAACTTTAAAAATGGTTTTAATTTATTGTGTATAGAATTGGCAAATTAATAAAAAAAATTGTAATCTGTTTGAAAATTCCCCATAAAAAAGCACGATGATGTAAACCATATTTATCTTAAAGCTCCTTACTCTTATTGTAAAAAATATATAATAAATTAGAATATTATTATTTTAAATAATTTTTCGAAACGTAGGAACATATTTCACAGTATTAAATAATAATGATAATGTGCTATGCTTTTAAAAATAATACTAAATTTGTTATGAATTTATTTCTAATATTTTTTAAAACGTTATTCCAATCTTCAAAACGGTACGAGCAGATTACGTGAAAATAGACTTTTGTTAGAAAAAGGTTGTCGAATAAAAATAAAATAGCAATAAGAAGAAGTTTAATGATAAATTCATGTAAAATTATGTATTTTACTATCAATGAGGGATAAAAAAATACAACGAGATTCTACTTTTGCTTTTATAAAATTAGAAAAATAATCGTTTCAATGAAAGACTTCGATGTAATTTCTGATTCAACAACATAAATAAATACTCAAATCAATAAAATCCATTTATGAAATATTTTAATTAAAGTATTCAAAATTAAAAAGTCATGCATTTTTATTCAAAAATTATATTTTAATTACAATTGCATAATAATTTTTGGTTTGAAAATTTAACAGTTAAAAATTGGGTTTGTTCATCAATGTTTTCTGGGATATAAAATTACGACACATTCAATGACCTAAAGCTGCCAGAAGATGTGCACAATAATAAAATATTACATGATGAAATGTAACTCACTAAATGTTTTAATGGCCATAAATTACAAAAAAATTAATTTTGTTTTATTTGGAAATCGTTTTTAAGGATCTAAATTTACAGCTTATTCAATAAAGTAAAGACGAGAGCGCTATTAAGTTCATCGTTATGAAGTTAGACCCACTAAATGTTTTAATATCATCAGAATTCATCAAAGTAAACATAATGAAACACGTAACTAAGACGGTGTTCTTTTATTATATTATTTTGATTGGATAACTATGTGTCAATTTGTTTCAAGTTTATTTTAGAGTTGATATTTTGCATTTTAAGCTACGTGAGCTATTATCAAAAGATTTACAGCAAAAATAATCAAATGCTAAGTAGAAATTTTGGATAAGTATACAAGAGTTAAACCGATAATTTCTTAGTCATTTACGCTATTTGAATAATACTATACTCCATTTTTTAAATAAGAGAATTATTGAAAATTTTGTCGATACGTATTTCTTGAGACAATTAAATATATTTTAAAAAAAATATATTATAAAATATTTTACTTCCATAAAAATATTATAATATATTTTATGCAAATAAATTTACAACGTTTTACATTCTTAGTAACTGAATTGTATCCCTGTGAAATTAATTTTGATATTTTGTTGATGCCTTAAAAAAAAGAGAGAAACGTAAATGGAAGTTTTGCGTGATTATGACGGAGAGATCCAGTGTGTGCTTATTTTTAATGATAAAAAGACTAAGTAAAGATCAACCGAAGATTTTTTACGTTATACCTTTATCCAAACAGTCCCTTTTACACAAAGAAAAGAACTTTTTCCTACGAACTCTTTTTAATCTAATGCAAAAAGAGGTGGAAAAAACTAAAACAATTATAATTTATTTCTATGAAATGTGACTATCAAAATACTTGAATATCTCTGAATTATATATATTTATTAGTGTTAATACTGATGATAAAAGTGTAGCATTTCATGAATATATTCTTTGAAGTTCAGAAAGCAATTAAATGCATTTGAATTACTTTTGTATAGATAATAACTCCTCATCAATTGTAATATATTTGTGAGTAACAAAACATGAGTAATAAAACCTTTATTATCTACAGATTTTACCAAGCCTCACTTGATTTTACCATGTAATAAAACTATTTTTATCTACAGATTTTACCATGCCTCACTTGTTCAGTAATGAAATCGGTATCTTCTCTGGATATTTCAATGTGGTTTTGAATGATTCACAAAGGAATTTTTAACTGGATTTTAATATTAATCGTCAACAGCAATGATTAAAGGCCCCTGTCTATTTCATCAATAGAATTTCGAAACTAGCGATCACGCAATTTTAAATCCTTGATTCATTCATAGCAGACCTATCAATAGCAACAATCTTTAAACAATTGTAAATCTCAGTACGAGTAACTTTTTCAACGTTAGAAATTTGATGACAGGACATTATTTAATAGCACTGATTTTGCACAACAGCTTATGCTTTTCAAAATACACTACATGAAGAAGAAATTGCGCATGCAAACACAGTTAAATGTCACTTCCACATTCTACGAGCCGTTTTCCGATTGGCGCTTTGGCTGCTCTATGCAAGCATGCGTTTTAATGTAAAAGATGTTTTACAACAGCAAAAAACTATTCGTGTAAAAATTATTCTTAATTTTTACAAGAATACATTTATTTCATAAAAAAAACTATTTCCCGTAAATTAAAAATCTTATTATATGCGATATCATACAACTTATGATATCACAGATTATAATATCGTAAGTTTTACTATACAAAAAATATTCCTTGCCTTTTTTATTATTAATATTTAAAAAATATCTCCTATCAAAATATTAAGCCCAACTAATTCCTTTGTTATTCATTCTTGTCAAAATAAGTTACAAATTTATCTGTGGTGTTGTGCTAATTTTTTTTTTTTTTTTTACCGGAACGCGTATATATAATTATAAAGACAGGGCCGATCCAGGGTAGGCGTCCGCTCTGTGCAGTCTCATGTCCCAAATTTAACGACGGGGGGAATGTGATTTTCCATGTGTGATTTTTTTTTCTTTTAGGTCTCCTGTTTCAAATTTGACGACAGGATAGGTGAGATTTCCCCCAATTTTTGCCTGTTGCCAGGATCGGCCCTATATATAGCATAAAAAGGAAAGGAAACGAAAATCATTACGAAACCCATTTTGTGTATATGTATATATATATATATATATGCTTGTTACAATAATAGGAACGTTTAATAAAAATTAGTTAACAAATTATAAAATACGCATAGTAGATACTCAAAGAATATTGCATAAATATTTTTAACAATACATGAAAACACTAATGGTTTTTAATAATACATATAAAAATTCGTCAAAAATTAGAAAAAAAAATCAGCAATTCTTTTTAATTTTTTTTTTTTCAATACGTCAGCCAATTCTCTTTATCAGAAATCATCTTTGGTTCCGGAACGCGTTCCTGTCCAAAAAGGAAGTATCGGAATGACGTTCCGGAGCATTCCAGCTCGACAACACCACTGAAATTTATGTTCTTAATAGTCTCCTTGTTTTTTAAGTAAATGATAAGAAATGGTAAAAAAATGTTACATTATATAAAAAAGAAAAAAAAAAAAAGAATAGCTATGCTTCTAAAATTAATCCCACGTTTGTAAATTTCAAATGGGGCTTCATCTTTCAAAGTCATCAGTTTCGATTACATTTTACATTAGTATAAATTTTTCATGTAACTTAAAGAATATTTTAAATGAAAATTTTGTAATTTAATGAAGCAATATTCTTGTATTTAAACTTTATAAATAGAGCAAATTGAATTGAAATTTTAATTCACCTAATTGCATGATTAACAAAAGTATTCATACATGTTTTCTTCCTTACGATGTGTTATACATTAAGTATGTAATAGGAAAATTTCTCTATATTTAATTCATTCATTCATGTTTTCTCTTACGGTATGTTATACATTAAGTATGTAATAGTAAATTTTTTCTATTTTTAATACATCGAAACATTTGTATGGAAAGAAAGTAAATACGTGTTTGGATTTGAGTAGTTCAACATATTGTGATTACTACTTATCTATTTCGTGCAATAATTCACTACATATTTATTAAAATACATGATTTATTTGCATTGTTTACAATATAAAATAACCAAAAAACTAACAATTCACAACAAAGATACAGAAGTACAAGACTTATTTAAAATGCTCACATTTTAAAAAAGTCAAAAAACCATAAAAGGATACAATTTTTATCTTATAATAATTAACCATTGATTTACGCAAATAAAATAATACATGACTCATAAGAAATTTTATATTTTTATAAGAAACACATTTAAGTAGGGATATTTTATAGCACAACCTCTGTAGAACATTAAGATATAACACATATGTGGGTTATTTCACATTTCATTATAAAAAATAGGATCTATACTTTGAAAAATTAGCTATCATCTATTACAAAAATATACATTACTTAAAAAAATTTTTTTATATCACTCTATGCTTAATGATTTTATTTTACTGTAGTATCGCAAACTTACGCAGACTTTTAAATTACCTATTTTTAAAAGATTACATCAGTTATAAAATAATTATTTGTAATATTAAAATAGGTTAATTATTTTAATTATCAAAATGAGCCAATTAAGGATTCAAGAGAAGGAGCAAAATCTATTTTGAATTAATTTAAATTTTGTATAATGAAGCAATGATAGCTTTGAATTAATTTGATCGAAATTTACAGTCCTTTTACAGTAAAACTGGATTTCACTATCTAGTTGACCAATACATTTCAGATTCAAAATCATCATGAAATGCTAAACCGAAGCTCAGTATGCTAATGATTCAGCTGTCAGTTTATTTTTATTGTGATGAAATTAATGTCAATTGATTCCGTCTTTAAAATTGTAAATATTATTGTCTAAAATGTTTAAATATATTTTATCTTCTGATATCCTGTCATATATATTTAAAATAAGTTTATGTAAATATTAAACATAGAAGAATTTTTTAATAATATCTAAAAATTAAAATAATAGACTCAAAACAATCTTAGTTTATAGGGAGAAAATGGGAAGATATCTACAAGAATTTTTTTTT